>JBBPBP010009778.1:43344328-43374502 GCA_037974735.1 Cicer chorassanicum
TATTTTATCACATATGATAAGTTGTTAGAATTAAGCACATAAATTATAAAAAGAAAATGCAATTAATACTTCTATATTTAGACATTGTTTTCAGTCTCGTATATTATAAGTTGAGTAAAGTTTCTTCCCACGAATTAAAAAACTATAATTAATATCATAAATAAAAATGTATAGTTTTCTAATATATCATTTACTATATCTCACACGTTAATTGAGAATTAAAAAATGAAAACATGTTGATCGAGAAATACATTAAAACAAATTAATCACTTAACCATATAAAATAAATTAAATTGATTTCAAAACTTTAATTAGTAAAACCTTTCGTTTAATTTTTGTTATTGTTTTTTAAGGAAATGTACAGTTCCTTTTATTTTCTATGAGATATATATTTTCGTAATTTTTTTCCTTTTTATTTTATCATTATGTCTATTTTGTTTTTTACTAAATTATAATTATCATCTTTAAAATTAAAAATTATGTTGAAGAAGGACAAGGCCCACCTTAGTTATGGATATGGTGAGAGTACGCAATGAGTGTTGCTGTTTTCAGATTTGAGTCATGAATATGAATCAATGCAACACTTGGAATAAAGGATTGGTGGTTCATTTGTAATAAATGCTTCTTAACTTCAATTCATATGGAAAATTACATATACACAACCACATCAAGGATTTAGAAGTGGTAATTAAGGTACCATTGTGTGCCCATGGATCAAGGGTATTAATGCACAAAGGTGTATAACTCTTGTTATGCCATATTTTTTTTCCGGTTACATTCAAATAGATAATTTATGTGAATTTAATGTAATTTTTATTTTATTTATTTTTTAAAATAAAAACTATATTTAATTTCTTAACTTATTTTAAGCTTTATTTTGATCATTTAATTTACATTGTTTCATTTTTTTTAAATTAGATAGTCTCTTTGTACGATAATTTGTTTTGTATATTCAAATTATTATCGATGTCGTGTCTAGTGTCCAAAACGTGTATGTGTTACTTGTGTATCCGAGTCGAGTCACACCTATGATACTCAAAATCTATTCAATCCCCATATTGCATGCAGCAGCAGTACTTTATTTAATAACCCAAACATTGGATGCATTTTTTTTTTAAATTCAATATATTTTATTTTAAAATTTATATATGAAAATGTTGCTTTATTTTTTTTAATAAATGAACAAATATTAAATTTATAAAAAAATAATAAAAAAACTAAATTATATTAATAAAATCAAACAAAATACATTAAACGTAAAAATATACAAATATGGTTAAGTAGGTGTGAAAAAAAAAAGTGGTATAATATTTTATCAACTTCCTCTTATTTTGCATCATCTTATAAATAAATTAACAATTTCATTCTATCTTACAACCATCTCTCTCATATTTTAATGTCAATTTTATTTGTAAATAAAAGTAGCAACTACATCCTAGTTGAACTCCCTCCTAGTTGCTCACAACCCTTATATTTTAAGGTCAATTTTATTTGTTAAATATAAATTAAGATTTTTATAATTGTTTAAATAATGTAACAATTTCAAAATTCTTTAGCATGTTCACGTTGTTTGTAGATAAACTCAAATTTTGTTTCTTTTCATATAAACACAATGAAGATACATTTATTTATATTAAAAATAAAATAGGCGTTAAAATTAGACATGACAATGGGGCGGAGAGGTTCCTACTTTACTTAATATTCTTTGCATATTTTTTAAGATTTAGTATCGAGTCGAATTTAATTCAAATTCTATTACAATAGAAAGGGATTAATATATTTCTATTGTAGTACATCAAAACAACGACATAATCATATGGTTCTAATTGATTATAGAGGAGTTGAAAAAAAAAAAGCAAAGAACCAAAGTCAAATAGTCCATCCTCGCACCCAACTAATCAAGGAAATCTGTACCCGCCTCTGTTTCATAGCGGGTGTAAAATTTAGGCTCCCAACCCACACCTGCACCCATTTATAAATTTAAAAATTATATATATTATAATTAATATAATAAAATAATTATTAGACAATAACAAAATTAAAAAAATATTTTCTATAGATATAAGATTATAATTATTAATATTTTAAAAAATATTAAGTATATTCAATATGTATGTATAAAAAATTTAAAAGTTACTATCATACTACTTGCGGAAAGAGTTTGGGTGCATGGTGGATATCATCACCCCCAAACCTATATCCATGTCGTCATCGGTCATCCAAATATTAGTTGCAAAACATGAGGGATTGTTAATTACTAATTTATTTGCTGCAAAATAGAAGATAAAATAGGAAGAATTTGGTTGCAAAATAGGATGAAGTTGCTAATTTGTTTGTATGCAAAATAGGAAGATGTTAAAATATTATAACATATTATTTTTCTTGTCAAATCTAATCAACTCATATTTATTTTGATATATTTTTGTTTTCATCTAATGTATTTGATTTATTTAATTAGTATAAATTAGTTTTCTTTAATTATTTTTATTATATTTTATTTTCTAATTTAACATTCTCAAAATACTATATCTCTTAAAGGAGGAAAACAAAATTATTTTCACATTAAAAAAATAATATAATTGAAAAATATTGCCACTTAAGCCCACATTTTATAACCACAATTTAAAAATAATTCCAAAATAAATACACTCTTCTCTTAAAATTTCATGTTATTCTCCAACAAAACATAACTTTCAATCAACTTGTACCAATCCAAACCTATAATGTTCCTTCCTTCCACCTTCGAACACTCTCGTGTCTACATGTTATTTGTTCACATTTTTATCTTTTTTTTTTATATTTAGTTTTTCTTCTAGGCTATTAAAGGAAAATTAAATATAAGAAAAAGAGAAAATGTGAACAAATAAGAGATAGACACGGAGTGTTAATGCACAGTTTTAAACGGTAACAATGAAAAAAAAAATAGGCTACATCAAAATAAGCCTTTATAAATGTTATAAAAGATCCCATTCCTTTGTGGAAATATCAAATAGTGTTGTACTAGTAGACATGAAATTATTACAAAATGATTAAGGTAATAATAATAATGCATGAAGCCATAAACAATAGCATTGCCAAATACTCAATATCATTCAATATAGCATATAATATCCAGTACAAGAAGTGCTTGAGAAGCAAGCAGGAGGAGCTATGGCAATTCTCTTACAATATTGTTCTAAACTGTAAACTTTTGTTAAACACTTTTAAGAAAAACACAGCCATATAGATCATAATAGTAATGATCTCTCTTAAATGAAACCACCCTTGAGCTTTTACAAAAGCCATAATAGCTAATCATTGTATATTAGTACATACAATCATCCAAAACAAAACAGTACCCTAAACTAGGATTCATTCAAGACTGTGCTGACAAGTTTTTGGCTGGAGTACGAAGAGCTACAGCACAACGATCTGTGCTACAGAATTTCTTGTAAATTGCTTTGAGCTTGCTTTCTGGAGCAGTAGAATGAAAGCTCACCATGAGTTTGGCACAATCCCTAATAGCATAAATAAACAAAAAGGTTACTTTCATTGTCACAAAACATAATTTGAAGCACTGACACACACAATTGTGTATATTTGTAGGTGTCGGAGACGAGACATGCCTTCAATCAGAAAGGTTAGTGTCAAACACTCAACATAACTTTTGGTAATATTACCTCAGTTGTTCCTCGGAGAAGCCTGTGTAGTGCTTCAAAGTATCAGTCCAAAAAGGGCTCCTCTCAAGGGTAGATCTCGCGGCATAAACAGCAGAAGCAGCAATCATTGAAGGACTATACAATGATACAGTAGCATAATGCATCATAGAAAGTTCAGCTAGGAAATACACCATATTTTCCATCTACATTGACAAAAAAAAGTTGCACAATTAGATAAGGCTATTTTCCATATTGCCATCAATCACATTACACTTAAAACAATTTTGACAATCAAGAAGGCTATTTTCCACATTACCTCTTTATCAGAGGGAGTTGAGGCTTTGATGTACCGAACCAAGAAGACATAAGGAGTAGGAACAGTTAAATACCATTCCAAATTTCTCAAGATTGTTTTCTCCATAATCAGAACCTGTTCTCTAACATAGGCACTGTCTGATATGATTACAAAGTCATTAACCTGTATACACATATATAATTTTTCAGTGTTCAATTATATCATCAAAGACACATTCAATAGACCATAAACCATATAAACAAAAAGGGAATTTTACCTCTGGTGCCCATATCTCTTCATATTTGGATGCTATAAGCATTGAGCTTATTCCAACAAGCTGAAGTTCATTTCTAGGTACAACCTTTGTTGACAAAAATCTGTCAACAATGTTAAGAGTCAGATAGAAAGTTTCTGGCATGAGTTCGAATTTTCGGTGCACTTCTATCAACCAGTCCACAAGGATTGATCTCATCTTGGCATTTATATCCGGCTGTGAAACCATATAATCATGCACACGACCATCTTCCTGTGTAATTCCAATCAAATTCAAAATATTAGATAATGTAAGAGAAAATAAAATCACAAGAGATAAAGAAATAACACAAACAAAACAAAACAAAGCATAGAAAAATTACTTCAGTGAGTTTGTAAAACTTGTAGATGTCATCAATGTACTCAGTTGCAGCCAGTTCATTGTCCTTATCAGTAGCATCAATGTTGATTACCAATTCCTTTGGTACAATACTACAAGCAACCTAAATTTGACACATTTCGTTCTTACATTAAATCACATTGAAAAAAAGTTCCAAACCATATTTCATAATAGAAATGAAAAATAAACAATAAGGGATTAAGAGACTAACGGTGCTTCTAGCTGAAAGTACTGAACTAAAGGCCTTGGCATTTTTTGTAGTGGACCTTTCTCTTTGCTTTCTTCCTCTAACAGCTTGTTGTTTCTCCTTCACTTCCTCAGATTCTTCATCAGAGCTTATGATGACAACTTCAGGTTCTTTAGGCTTTTGAGGTAAGTCCAAATTAGTGCTTGATTTCTACAACAACAAAAATCCATCAAAAACAGACTTAGATAGACATCATTTTAAGGAAATATAACCTTGAAAATCCTTTGAAACTTCAACAAATAATAATAAGGATAGACAAAAATGTACCTTGTTTTTCTCTGCTGGGACTTGAGCAATAGCCTGAGGCCTATAACCAAAAAAAGATAAACATGAGGCAATAATTAAATTAAATAAAATTTGAATAAAATTTATTTAAAACCATCATCACCTTGTGTTTGGCTTGCACACATTAGCATTAACACCAAGATCTGCTTGATTTGCCACAAGATTACCAATATCCTTAAGCACCCCCCTTCTGTTTCTTCCTTCTACCCCCAGTGCATTCTTTTGCTTATTATTATTATTATTCTCACCTAATACCAATCACAAAAAACCCAAATCAGAAATTGAAAAAAAATAAAACAGAAAAACAGAAGAAAAAAAAACCACAACACAACACATCAGAAAAATCTACAAGAACAGGTACCAATTTACACAAAAAAACAAATAAATCACAGAAAGTTTCATCCATTGATAAATAAATAGCTAAAAAATCAAAATTTTCTGGAAAACTACACAATCTCATAAACTTGACAAAAATTACCAAATCACCCTCAGTTCTTCAAATCAAAATCAAAGATAACAAATGAAAATTTGAAAGGTACCCATTAACACACAGAACAAATAATCACAGAATGTTACATCCTTTAGTAAATAAACAACTAATAAAATCAAAATTTTCTTGAAAACTACATAATCCCACAAATTTAAAATTACCAAATCACCCTCATTTTTTCAATTCAGAATGGAAGATAAGAAAATGAAAAGAAACAAAACAAACCTCTGGGTTGTTGATGTTCGATTGGAGCAATAACTCTTGAAGCCATGTTATTATGTTCTTGAAATGTAGATCCGAAAACACCACCAAGACTAGAGAAGATCGACGAAAGAAACACTTGAATACGACTGTTTCTCGTCTCTACTTCTCCTCCCACTCTTTCTTCGTCGGCGGTAGCCACCTCAACCAAGTATTCAACCTTTGTAACCGATCAACACACCCACAGAGTTTTTTTCTTTCGTTCTTTGTTACGATGTTTTGGTTTTGCTTTGTTTATACTTGGCGATTGCAACGTATAGGTGTTGGGAAATGTTTTATATGTAGAAACTTCCAACGGTCGATTTTTCCTTCGATCTTCGCCGTTGGATTTTTGTTTCGGTTATCCAACGGTTATACGTTCACGTTTTTAACACTTTTCCTTTCTTACATTTTCTAGCCGTTGCTACTAATTTGTTCCTTAACTACTCTCGTTTTGATCATTTTTTATTTTTTATTATTTGAGTCATTTTAACATATTAGTCCATGTAACCCAATTTTACACATTTAATAACATTTATTTTTCAGTTAACGTGTGGATATTTTATTGGAGTGTAGCCTCTGTTTTATTCAATCCCGTGAGTAATTTATATTGATATTTGATAAAAGTTATTTAATTTTTATATTACACCACTAATTTTAAATTAGTTTAAAGTAATACAGTGAAAATAATTTTTAAATTATTTTACATTTTTTAGTTTAAATTTTTAATAATTCGTGTTATTTTAAAAAAAACAATTGACTAAACAATTGATGTTATTATTGTATTATTACTATATTATTAGTATTATTATTATAATCTGTTTTAAAATATAGGTTATTATATTATTATGTTGTGTTATTATTATTATAGCCGTTAGGCTGATTTTCAAATCAATCAATTATATATCACTGTTTTATTATTTTAAGGTATATATGGTTTTTATAAATAAAACAGTCAATAAATTTATTTATTTACTAAAAAACAGTTAATAAATTTATTATTCTTTTAAAAATACAACATTAACTATTTTCCATTTTTTAATATAAAATATAGATATTAATTATTCCGCTACATTATACCATTTCATCTTAATTTTATAATAAAACATGACAAAATAAATAATTCTCAATGTTAGGGTATTAATATAAAATATTATTTTACTATTTATTTAATTCTAATCAATTATTTATTTGAAAAACAATTGTTTATGATATAGAAACTTGTGTGCTCTATGATGGGCTGTGATATATTTGGGCCGGGCTAAATTGGGCCAAATTTTGTGAGGACTTTTCAAAGTGCAGAGTATTATGAAGGCCATTTCTAACCACAATGAGCTATGAGTAATTGTATCCCAAAAAAATTGATCAAAATAAATATATCTTCATTGATAAATCCACACATCTTTAAGTGAGATTGCATTGGCATTGAGTAAACACACATGTTTAAGTGGAGAGTTTCAGATTCAAATTCAAACCCCTATATATCAAATAAATATCTCTACAACTACCAATTGAATAGTTTTTCATATATCAAATAAATATCTCTACAACTATCAATTGAATAGTTTTTCGTAGATAGTTTTAGATTCTTATTATGCCTATTATTAATGTTAGTCTTAGCCACCTTTTATATGATAATATTTTAGATATTAGTTTGCTTTGTTGGTTTTGTTCTTTTGTGTTTTTTGTATTTTAATATTTCTTCTTCTTATTATTATTATATAAACTATTGAACGAACTCTATATTTGATAGTTGATCTAAATCAGAGTCAAAATAAATGCAGTTTCTTCTCTCATTTCTATGTTCTAAAAAACTTCTAAAACATACATATAAATTATCTATTAATATTTTTTTTTATCAAAATACAATCTAAATTAATCAATCTAGAGAACAGAATGAGAGAATAACTGTGAAAATAAATAGTATCATTACTTTGACTATTGAAGTTTAGATATCACTTTCAAGGCCAACTAATCTCTACTTGGTGGTTGATTGAAATAGCTGTGTACAATTCCAACATTGCACTAAAGAACAAACATACATCAAATGCTTGAGCTGTTAATAGAGTGTGCTGCATTTTATATCAAGAGATGAATTCCTGTCATTTTCAATAACCAATATATTATATTTCTTTATGGTATGTTTGTAAATTAGATTTTGGAGGATTTTAAAAGAGAGTTTATGAAGGTAAAATCTATATTTTGATATATATTTAATTTAAAAAAAATGAAAATAATAATATAATAAATTGAGTATATAATATATTTTTTTATATATCAAAATAATAAAATTAATTATTAGAACTTTTTTTTCCAAAACCCTAAAAAAAAACCAGTTCGTAAACACATATTTTTTAGGTGTTTCGTTAGTAAAATTTGAGTGTTTTTCGATTCAAAATGTATTTTTAGTATATACTAATGAATGAATTTTATCATTAGTGGTGTATATAAATTATGACATAATTTTCAACCATACTAAGGATTAATCACTTTTGAGATGTATGGTTATGAATTGAAATACCAATCATTGTTTCATCGACACCAAATTAGTATTTTGAATTACTAATTAAAATATTTATTTTTTAGATTGTTAAATGTTGATTGAATGACCACTAATGTTTCAACTCCCAACATCATAAATATGAAATTTCTTTATCGCATGACATCCAAATTGCATGTAAGATTGTATGAATTTGGATTAAAGACACTAAAGGCATCACTTATATACTCACTTCAGTTGTTCTATCTACAATGGTCACATAAAGACGATATAGTGAACAAGTAATGTAAGTTGACAAATCTTAAATCAAAAGTGGAGATCAACTAATGCATTAATGTGCATGTTTATTCAACTAACTTACTTCGGGTCCATATATTAGGTTAAGGGGCTGATCTTTTAGCCATATTAAGTACATAGATACGGGCTAGTTTTATGTTTAGTCTTTTTAAGTTATTTTTGTGTGTGGTTAAAATAGAACTTTCATAAGAAGAATATTGATCTGATTAGAAAATTCACATATTTTTTTTTTCTATAAAACAAATTAATAAATACTCATTTTTGTCTTTAAAGTCATATGCATTGTCGTAATAGCCTTCACTGGTATAATTAAAGTGACCAATAATTAAAACATAATCATCTTCAAAATCCTTCAAAAGTAGAGAATTATGATTTTATTTGAAAATATATAGAAAAACTTTTCTTGTTCTTTCTCTCATTTCCACCATCACAATTTTATTTTCGTACCAATCTTCTTAAATTGAACAACAAATTATGCTAGGATGTGACTAAATGCAATTAGCATTTTTATTTCTTATCAAAATTTCAATGTCATGAACTAACATATAACTATTCTAAATACGGAACCATAGAAAATTTTTACAAAGGAAAAAGTAAAAATATGAAAATAAAGAAGAAAATAAATAAATAAAAGATGAAAAGAAAAGTGGAGAGTGCGAGGTGTGAATAGTGGTCATAAGAATGATATATATTGAAAAATTGGAGAATTTCAATAAATAAATGGAAGTCGATAATTTAGGCTGAACAAAGAACTAGAGACTTCCTTCTCTCCACTATTTTCTTCATCAATGCCATTTTTATTTAATTGGGAGTTTTTTAAGTTGGGATAACATATTATAAAGGATAAAGGATAAATTTTAATTTATATGAGACACATGCAATGTCAGAAAATCACCGACTTAAGGCAATTGCTTCTTCCACGTGTCAGCTTCCTTGTGGTTATGTCATGTTGGGATTCTGTTACAGCTGAGTGAGGATCATGTGACTCAAACTCTAATGCTTGAAACTTGGTTTTCCTTCTCGCCTTTTACTCAAACAACGAATCTATTCCATTATCATAGTAGTACTAATTTTCTTTTAATTTCTTTTTATGAAACGGAATCATCATTTTCATTTTTTAAATCGTAAAAAATCTGACAATTTATACCTATGAAACGACAAGAACATTTTTTTTTTAAAGTTTAAAGGTAATTTTGATATGCTTATAGAAAAAATTTGATCTTTATTTTGTGTCGTTTATAATTTTGTTTCCCTTTTTAAATTCACAAATTCAGCTTCTTAATTTTTAAAATGTCTCATATTTCTCCTACCTAAACATTTGATTGTTTTTTTATGATTTAATAAATGAAATATTTACACGACAGCTGAACTGATGACATGAAAAGTTTTTACTAACTGAAAATAACTTATTAAGTGTGAATACATATACCTTGTTTTACTTTAATGGTATAATATAGACTAAACTAAAATACATATACCTTGTTTTACCTCAAATTTTAGTAGTAGTATTCATGTTGAAATTTAGTCTTACAATGGTATAATATAGACTAAACTAAAAGATTTTTTTTTTTAACAAGAGAGTTAACACGTATATTTTATAGTTCTAATCTCTCTATAATTATAATAGTTCATTGTTACTTCATTGTTTTAGAGGCTCTTCAATAATTATGATTTTATCAATGTAATTTTATAAATTTAGGATATTAGATCATCGTAAATTTAAAATTTTAAATATTAAAACCGTTAATTTAGCCATTACTTTCAAAATTTAACTCATAATAGGAGAATGTTCATACAATATATACATTAAATAGTCTAAAAAATTTGATATCAAGCGGTTTCTATACAACTTCAAAAAAATAAAGAAGTAAATTATTGATTAATTTTTAAAAATTATAGATAAATTAATCACAATCAATTAAAATAAGTGTACTTTATTGACTCTTAATTTTTTTTTTTTAAAGTTTGACATAATTTAAATTTTATGCCATGAATAATATTGATTAATTGTAACACAATATTTCAAAATGGGAACATACACTCTTCACCAAATAAGGATTCATAATAAACCAAAGAACATGCTTCTACGACACAAATAATTGAAACCAACGTGAACAGTGAGTAGTATTTTAGTAATTCAACAGAAATACAAGGCTTCTTAAATTATTATCTCATCACACCATAGCTGTCAGCATATGAATCTTATCCCCACATTCTCATTCCCCTCAGTGAGTCATAAAAAGCTTAATTTGCCTCTGCTAGCTGCCACTGCCTACCAATTATTCACATTTCACACCCCCCAACAATAATGGAACAAAGAACAACCTCTTCTTCATGGCTTCTATTCTCAATTCTTTCTTCTCTTTTCATCTTTCTTTCATGTTTCTCAGGTTCTGTTGTTGCTTACAAAAATTACACAGTAGGAGATTCTTTAGGCTGGTTTGACAATCTTGAAAAGCCTAATGTTAATTACCAGAAATGGGTTGCCAAAAAAGAATTCAGCTTGGGAGATTTCCTCAGTAAGTTTTTTTTTTTTTTTTTTTTTTTTTTTTTTAATGTTTGTCCCTTTTGAGAACATTTAATTTACCTATAGTACATGATCTCTATCTATTTGTAGTTTTTTAATTGAATTACATCTTATGGTATGCATATTCTAGTTTCAACTCTTTGATCTGTTCTCCAATTTACACTAAACTTTGTTTTGTTTTGACTAAATAATCAACACTTTATCATGATATCTAATCATAGTCATTTTAATAGTATGTGTGGAAGCAAATCTTACTCAATATGTGTGTGAGCATGCATCTTGTAATTTTTTACTATGTTTTTGTACTTTGCTTTTTAAGCATATAAGAGGATTTACTCTCTCTTCACAAGTAGTTTCTGAATATGGCATAAAATTAGTTTGGTTAAAACTTTCAACTATATTATTTATTATGAATTATGATCACTATTGTATCACCTAAGTGATTTTTATTTTTTTATTTTTTTTATTTTCCCCCATGTGATGTATGTACTGTTTTTGGGGTAAGCTGTGCATTAAGTCAATTTAGAAAAAGGTAAGCTTAAATTGGAAGCATTAACAAAAGGTCATGTACTATTCTTGTTATGGAATTTTCCACAACTCACATCATTTGCAATATTGGTCCTAACTCTTACCTCAAGTATTCACTTTTCCATTTAACAAAAATAGCTTAACAAAGAAAATTAACTGATACCGTTTGTCTCTTTCATAAAAAAGGAAAAAGAAAAGTATGATTGCGAGTACTTTTTTTTATTCCTTTCTTTTGGTACAAATATTCTCTTTTGGTACTATGAGTGGACATTCATTTCATTTGTTTGATTTCTCTTTGTAAAAATTGTAAGAACAATATTTTGAGATGAAAGGAAATTTTTTGAGGGATTTTGTCTGGACTTGTTTTAGAACTAAAGTAGTCAAATTGAAGCTAACCATTTGACTTTATAATATTAATTAGTGATAATTTTTTTTGGGGTTTGATAGTTAGTTATGATTAAGTAATTATGTCATAAAGCCATGCTTGTTATAAAACTTATAATAATTGAATCATCATAAGAGAAAGAAATAATGTTATCTAACAACATTTTTTTTTTCATATCCTCCTTTATAATTGACTAATTTATAAAATAAATATGTCTTAAAATGAATTATTCTTTCAACTTTTAATATATTTTTTTCAATTGTATTATTTAATTAATATTATTTACACTATTTGTAATGCAATATTTTTTACTATACATTTAAGAAATTAACAATAAATCAATATTTAATAAAAAAAAATAATTTGATAAAAATAATATAATTTTTTTTCCTTTATATATTTTGTTAATACGTGTGAAATGATGAAGTTATTCAATTATTATAACGAGAGAGTAATAATCTTATCTAACACTTTGACTTTGTTGGTATTGTGACATGTAGTTTTCAACACAGACAATAACCACTCTATTGTTCAAACATACAATTTCACCACATACAAATCATGTGATTATAATGATGCACAAGACAAGGACACATTCCAATGGTCATCACCTGATTCATCCAACACTGAGACACATACTGTGGCAGTTCCTTTACTAAAGGAAGGTGCAACATATTTCTTCTCAAGTGATTATGATGGTGAGCAATGCAAAAATGGACAACGTTTCAAAATAAATGTGACTCATGGGGAAGGGTTGCCCAAGAGTCTTCAAAATCCAGACGATTCTCCATCTCCTGTCAGTCCAGTGTCCGGTGACGATGATTCGGCACCAGACACAATCGTTCCTTCCAATTTCAACAATCCTAAAGAAGATAGTGACGATGAAAAATCTAGTGATAAAGACAAAGACAAATCTAGTTCTGTTTCAATGTTAAAATATACACAATTTCACAACATGTTGTATGGGTCTCTTGTGTTGTTTGGGATGTTTTTCTTGCTTTAGTAAGTTAATACACCTTTAATTAATTTATTTTATAGTAATTTTTTTTTTTATAGAAGTTATTATTTTCATGTTTAATTTTTGTTGGGCGTGAGGTGTGAGCTAGTAGGATATACCATATTTGTTATTGTTGTATAAACTTCAAAATATACTTATGTTGTAAACTTTAAATAATATATGAAGAAAGAACAAGAGTTCATAAAATAATTTCATAGTTTTTTGTTCAATTCATTTGAGTATCCTATTATATAGTCAATATATTTGTGTTTTTAGTGTATTTCAAAAGTGTTTATTCTATAAATCCCACAATCATATATCGCTCATGAGAACAAGGACGAAGCTCTAGCTTCTAGTTTTAATTGAGTGACATTTACCGCCATTCACATTTTAAACATCCTTAAATATCTAAATATACTCCCTCCATCTTAGAATAAATATCAATTTAGAAGAAAAAACAAATTGATTCAAAACACTTTAATTATTGTTTCTTATCATACCCTTTTATAATTACCATATACGTAGTGTCTAAAATATACTTAAATTGATAATAATAAAAAATTCACCGATAGTTAAGTTGAGTGGTTTGTTAAAATGAGTTTTATTTATTTATTTATTTATAATTATTATATTTTTTATTATGTGTTCAGAAACTTTAAACTATATTTATTATGAAACGAAAAAAATAATTGACGTTTGTCTCTTTATTTCTAATTATATGATTTTCAGTCCTCTAATTTTTAAAATAGTTGTGTTATTTTAACATCAAAATACTGACACCACCGTACATATTTATCTATATTTTTCTCTTACTTTATACATTTCAAAAATACATGTAAAACCAAAAATATCATTTCTCTTTTTAAAATAACTGTTGTTTTCTCCACTTACTCGTTTCGGAGTGTATTTTCATAATTTGACAAATAAAACATTTACGCAACAATTGAAATTACTAATTTCTATTACATCAAAATATACATGAATTTATATCACAGAAACAACCAAATTTGGTGTAACATAATGTATAATCGGATTATCAAAATATATATACATAAATTTATATAACAGAAACAATCAAATTTGATGTAAAATAATGTATAGTCGAATTCTCAATAACTTATTTTCATTTCACGTTACATAATAACTTATTTTCGTTTCACGTAATCAACTCAATTAAGACATAGCTATTCCATTTGCTAAATCAACAATAAGTATTCCATTTGCTTCATGAACAAAAATCAACCCAAACACATAGCTTGAAAATATAATAATAAACTGAAAATTATGGCAAAATTACAAAGGAGAGAAAATATTTTTATACCACAAGGATCGTGTGTTTTACTTGGAGATATAGAACAAGTCAAAGACTAGCATAGACTCAAAAGCTGTCTTAAAGCGCAAGCAGCCACTGAGCCAAGCACCGCATATATAATAACCGTAATCAATACGGTGTTCTCATTTTCCATTTCTCAACCCACACAGCGCAGAAACAACACTTTCACTTTTTTGTTGCTGAAAGAGGAAAAAAAATAATCAAATCGAAAACCAAAAATGGCGGAATCATCTTCTTCAACTGCAACATCACTGAAACCGAAGTCGGACTCTGAGATAGAAGAAATGCTGGATCGGATGCTTACTCGTTTAGCTCTATGCGACGATTCCAACCTCCAACCGTTACTTTCCAAGCTTCTTCCTCTTTCCATCTCTTCTCTCTCCTCTCAATCTCTCTCCGTTCGTAACAAGGTAGTGCTCCGCCGAATTTCAATTAATCGCTCATTTTCCTTCATCGTTGTAAAGTCGATTAATATCTATTTCTCTTTTCATGTCACAATTACTGAATTAACGAATCTAAATTATTGCTAATAGAAAATTAGGTTTACGAGGCATTCTGTGAGTAACGAATTGTTTACGTGCTTGTCCGTCGGTTTTGCACGGTTTATTTCATTTTTTTGCTGTGATTTTTTATTTTTGCTTTTGAATTGAGGTTTCCATGTGATGGAGAAGTGGTTTGGTAAGAGTTTAATGGTTGGCAACTTGTGTGTTTATGACAGGTTCTTGAGATTTTGAGTCATGTGAACAAGAGAGTGAAGCTTCAGTCTGATATCGGTTTGCCTTTGATTGAGTTGTGGAAATTGTATTCGGAAACTGGTGTTGCTCCGATAATAAGGAATTTTTGCATTGTCTATATAGAGATGGCTTTTCAACGTGTTGATGCAAAGGTTTTCAATAATTCTTTATTTCTGGTGCTTGTTTGTTATTAGTATTACTGTTTTGTGGTTATAGTGTGAAATTTGATGCTGATAATTCCTGTTTAAGTCAATGTTGTCAAATAGCGGCTATAGTGACGCTATATGTTGTAGCATAGAGGAATTTGAACTGAACGCTATTGTGTCACAATACTCTATTTAGTACAGAGTGTTGTCAAATAATGGCGCCATAGCAGTGTAGCATAGCATAATTTGACCAAACCTCTATCTTTTGCAATTCACGATTGAGAACATTGGTTTCAGCACTTGGCTAATAATTGATAGTAGAGATAGGACTCAAAGAAAAATTCCCTCTCTTACGATAAACCGAGTATGCACATTGCACACACACGCACATTCACTTTCCGCTATTGAATACTTATCATGGAACTTGTGAAGACAATCTAATGCCTTGGCATTTTAATCAGGTAAAGGAAGATTTGGCACCGGATCTCTTGGTGAACATCTCGAAACTTCCTGTTCAACACCAGGAAATTATCCTTAGAGTTGTTGTTAAGGTATCAACCCTTCTGAATCTTTCTGTTGTCGTGAAACTAAATATTGTATAGTTAGATACTTGAATATTTCTGATTATTGGATATTTTTAAGTCTGACTACGAGGGCAAAGACTGGTATTGACTTTGGCCATTTTACTCCTCCCTTGGTCAATGATTTTACCATTTTATTTATTTATTTATCTATTACATGTTCTGTCATAAACTAAGTAGTGATTACATGCTCCTTCCTTATGATGCTTAACAGACTATTTGCCTCTAACAACAGCAGCCTATCATAAGACACAATATCATAAGCAAGGGTTCAGAAAAGCATGACCGACCATGTCCATAACCGAAACAAGCATATACTCTAACAGTGCTTATATTTACTAGTAGCTGTTATGAACTCACAAACAAGAACTGAAGAGTAGTATGACTGTATGACAGTATGAGAAATAGATAGTAAAAGAATGAATCTATCTTTGGTCGAAGAAGTAAGAACTGAAAAGGAGACGGTCCTCCTTCCAAGTGTTTCCCCTCTCTACTACAAGGCAAAATCTCAGTTCCCAAATATTAAATAGAATGAATCTCCCTTTAATCTATTTAAGCTAAGTCCATGCTCTTACTATTACCACCCAACTAACTCTATAACTAAGTGCTGACACAAGCAGAGGTGCTTGCTTACATTAAGTTTTCCTATTCTGTTATCCCCCAACACACACACACGAGAAGCTGGGAAAACTTGAAGTACTGGCATTAGCTGCACTTGCACTGTATTTTGGTTGGCTGGCAAGTGAGAAAAGGAGGAAAGTTTCAAGAAGGGATTCAAAATACCGACGTGCACCAGAATGCTGCTTGTCATAATTATTCTGTCCTGAACCTAGCTCAGAGTCTTATTTGCCCTGATATATGTTCACGAGAATCATGCTTAGTTATTGATCTTTGGAATATGAGTTATGACTACTCCTTCTAATGAACTGCGGCTTGTTTTTAGGTAATTGGCGAGTGCCACTCTGGTCAAATTGGTGATGAAGCTGCTGCGAAGTATAAAAAAGTGAACGATTCTCATGATAGGGAGCTGTTTATTGAGTTTTGTCTTCATACAATGTTGTACCAACGGGTCTCTCAAAGGTCTGGAACTGGATTTGTACTAAATGGAGCTTATGATATTTACATTTGTTTTAACACAAATTAGTTTGTTTCGTTCCCATTTAAATAAAGTGGCAGTGTCTATTTTGTTGCAGTGGTGGATTCCCTCCCGGACTTTCTGTTGCTCAAGCCAATCGTGTTACAGGGAAACAACAGTTGCAAAGTAATGAGCTCCTATTAAGAAAGGTAACCATGTAATGGTTTTACCATTACCTTACCATGTAAAAGTCATATATTGTACGATGATTTATTATCATGGTACTGAAAACTGGTAACTTCTTCCACTGCTATCTATCTTGCTTCACATTTTTTCTTATATCAGAAGGAACACTGTCTAAATCAAGAGTTTCTTGTCTCTAAGGATAGTCTGTTCATTTTGTTTTATTTTTCTGAACTAGAAATTCAAGACTATATAATTCAGGACTCGAATAATAATTAGTGTTGTTTAATTCATTTAGCCGATTCTACTAGTTGAAAATGACTTGCTGATTGTTGTTATTGATTTATAAATTTTCATTTGAACATAGATGCAAACATGTCAGTGTATCCATATTTGGATGCTTATAAGCACACCCATTTGTGCCTTTACTAAGAAAGTTACTAAAAGCTGTCTTATTTTGTTTTTTGGTTAGTGCAGTTGGGTATTTTGAATGTCATTCAAGCTATGGAGCTTGACCCTGAGCTTGTTTATCCTTTATATATTGCTGCTTCTGTAGATTGGTATGTTTTAGATCTCATTTTACTGAAATTTTTTTCCCCTTTCTTACTAACTTATCTTTCTCAGTTATATCTTTGTGGTGTTTTATTTGTGAATGATCACATTTGTTGTTTGATCAATTAACTCAAGTGAAGAGCCTGTGGTCAAGAGGGGCGAGGAGCTTTTAAAGAAGAAGGCCAGTGGGGCTAATTTAGATGATTTAAATCTGATCAAGAGACTATTTTTACTATATAATGGTAAGCTATAAAAAGTTTTGTTGACATCTAAGGATATGTGTTGTCTAATATAGAGTTACAATATTTTCAGTATTTTTCTTCAATTTGTTCACGATTATATTTATATGTATATATGTGAAAGATTCATGTGAATCTTATATGCGAGCCTGCACGATTCTTACATTAACTAACTATCCATCATCCATGCGCTTCAGAGTCTGCTTAGTTTCAACTTTCAATTAGGTTAACTACCTATTATTCTTTTCATATATCAAATAACTAGTGGGCAATTTTTTGCACACGTCCTGTGTGTTTGAACTGGGCCCTCTTGGTGGTCTCGAATGCTTTAGTTCTTGCTGCCCCTTTTTTTATACTAAGTGCAATTTCGACAAATGGCAAAGGGGCTTAAAAATTGTCCGTGTTCTTGTTATGAGGGAGCGTTTATGAAATATAAAAGAACATACTTAGGCATCCACTGGGTTTTTGGCATTTACTATAAAAACAGTCACATTAATTTTAGTCCTCTCGGTGTGATAAGGAGAAAACGCGGAGGGATCAAAGTGGGTATAGTATAAGGTAATTGCTTTTATTCATGATTATAAATTTCAAAATAATCATGAGAAGGCACTCAACTACATTTCTTTCATGTTATATTTTTATTCAGTCTAAAAATTTAAATCAAGAGAATGATTTAAACATTGTGATTTTTTATGGAATTTAATGGTTAAATTCTTCCAGGTCAAAACCTATTGTGTGTGTGTGTGTATATATATATATATATACACACACATATACATACCTTTGATAGCTAATTAGCTTTACTAGGCATTTATTGAATAATTCTTGTATGCCTTTTTTATCGTCATTTTCTTTCTCATGGTTGGTGAACTCTTATTATATCTTGCAAGTTTTTCAGCTTTCTGTTCTTTAGTATTTATACATGTTTGATGGTGAATGTAGGTACTGTTGGAGTTGAAAATGTTGATTCAGAATCAAGAGTCAGTCCTGGGAGTCCTGTGCTAAAGGCAAAGTTGATGTCTATATTCTGTCGGTCTATTGCAGCAGCAAACAGTTTCCCATCCACCTTGCAGTGCATTTTTGGTTGCATTTATGGTAGGAAATTGTTTATTTATTAATCTTGACCTTTAACGTGCTATATTCGTGCTTCTTTTTGAAATTTGTGAACCGTTTAATTGCAAAAATTAATTGCTTTAGCCTTGGCCTCGATAGCATGGTTGTATGTTCATTCATCACACATACAATATAATAATACGACTTGTGTACGTGTGAACAACTTATCGGCTTCATCTATTGTGTATAGAGTTATTTCATATGCGTAAAGATCAAATCTTTGAAGTCATAATACTTTTCTTTGACAGTGTTTGCTTTCTGTTAAGATAAAGGAGAATTATAAAGATTCAGAGAGCTTGCATTTTGAAATTGTAATTCTGATTCTCATGATGTGATAAATGAGTTTACAATCTATGTATAGAGATTATACAGAGGAGATACAATAACAGAATAACTGACTAAGTTATTGACAACCATGTCATTAAGCGAAAGTGAAACTAACAAACTGGGGAATAGATGCCATGTCACACTTGACCTTTTGGTGTTGTCTAACAAATCCCCCCTTGAGATCAAGTTGGTTGATCTATAGAATGGAAGTCAAACCCCTTGAGCTTATCCCTTAAAACGATAAACTGAGTAGTACACAAGGCCTTTGTTAATAGATCTACAAATTGCTTTTCCGTGGCAATTTGGAGCACCTTCAAACTCTTGTTGATAGTCTTTTCTCTAACAAAGAAGAATCAAGTTGCATATATTTTGTTCTCGCATGTAGAACGGGTTTGTGTCAAAGCACCAAATGCTTCGTATATATGTGTGTGTGTATATATATTGAAGAAAGTAAAAGACAAAATACTTTCATATTTTATTACTACAGCCCTAAGCTGTTTATATAGGAAAAGAAATTACAATAGTAATACTGAGTAATAATGACAGAATCATAAAATAAAAATAAACATAATAATATAAAATAAAAGAGAATCAAATCTAATTTCTCTTGATTTTTCAACACCCCCCCTCAAGTTGGTGCATAGATATCTGTCATGCCCAACTTGGCTATAAGTCGCTCAAAATTGGGTCTTGCCAAACTTTTTGTCAAGATATCAGCAGTTTGCTGATTGGAAGTCACAAATGGCAGGCATATAATTCCAGCATCAATTTTTTCTTTTATGAAATGGCGGTCAATCTCAATGTGCTTGGTTCTATCATGTTGTACAGGGTTGTGAGCTATACTTATTGCTGCTTTGCTATCACAGAACAATTTTAAGGGTGAGTCAACTTTCATTTTTAGTTTGTCCAAGAGTTTACGAATCCATAAAAGTTCACAGATTCCTTGAGCCATTGCTCTGAATTCAGTTTCTGCACTGCTTCGAGCAACAACCCCTTGTTTCTTACTTCTCCAAGTAATTAGATTTCCCCAAACATAGGCACAATATCCAGTGGTGGATTTTCTATCAGTAACTGATCCTGCCCAATCAGCATCTGTAAATATAGAGACTTCTCTGTCATTAGTTTTCTTGAAGCACAAACCCTTTCCAGGATTGGATTTCAAGTACCTTAAGATCCGATAAACTGCCTCCAAGTGTTCTTCATAGGTAGAATGCATGAATTGGCTTACAACACTCACAGAGAAAGCGATGTCAGGTCTAGTGTGGGCTAGATAAATAAATTTGCCGACTAACCTCTGGTATCTTCCAATCTCAACAGGAACATTGCCTTTTAGCATTTAATTCCATAGGAGTATTTGCTGGTTTACACCCACTCATCCCAGTTTCTTCCAAGAGATCTAGGATGTATTTTCTTTGAGAAACAACAATTCCCTTCTTTGAGCGAGCAACTTCCATACCAAGAAAATATTTAAGCGCGCCTAAATCTTTGATCTCAAATTCTTTTGTCAAATTTTTCTTCAATCTTTCCATCTCAACAATGTCATCTCCTGTGAGAATAATATCATCTACATATACAATTAGAATTGCAATTTTACCAACATTAGAGAACTTCATGAACAGAGTATGGTCTGATTGTCCCTGCAAATATCCTTGCCTTTTGACCGACCGAGTGAATTTTTCAAACCAAGCCTTGGGGATTGCTCGAGACCATAAAGAGATTTTTGTATTTTGCACACATTTGAACCAAATTTATCTTGAAAGCCAGGTGGACTATCCATGTATACTTCCTCCTCCAAATCACCATTCAGAAAAGCATTCTTTACATCAAGTTGGTTAAGAGACCAATCTAAATTTACTGCCAGGGATAAGAGAACTCTAATAGTGTTTAATTTGACAACGGGAGCAAAAGTCTCTGAGTAATCAATGCCATATGTCTGAGTAAACCCTTTAGCAACCAAGCATGCCTTGTATCTTTCAACTGTGTTATCAAAATTATATTTTACAGTAAATACTCATTTACAACCAACATTATTCTTTCCTGTAGGTAACGTCATGACTCTCCAAGTTTGATTCTTCTCAAGAGCTCTCATATCCTCAAGAACAACTTCCTTCCACTTTGGAATTTTTAGAGCCTCCTGTATATTTTTTGGAATTTCTACAGCAGACAACTTAGAGGTAAATGCAGCAAATGAAGAAGACAATTTTGAGTATGACACATAATTAGACAAAGGATATTTAGTGCATGATCTAACAGGTTTTCTAATTGCAATAGGAAGGTCTATATCAGGATACTCGACATGACTCTTAAGAACAGAAGAAGACTTACCTGTATCAAGATGATGTGTTGGATTATCTATTGGTTCGAAATCTTGGAAGGGTCGGAGAATGGGTCCTTCAATTCTCTGTTTATGGTTTCTTCTTTCAAAGACATTTCCTTTCCAAGTAGGGTCAATTGTAGTAAACTTGCTTTGTGTCTCTTTATCTGAGTCATTATATTGTGGCATTTCAGGTGGTCCTTCGTTATTGTGATTTTGATCATTGTGATTTTGATTTGAAATTGTCGCCCCCGAATCTGTCGAAACCTCATTCATAAGTGGATTGAGTTTCAATATGGGTTCTTGGGCATTTTCTTTTGGTGCATCAGTATAAGTCTCAGAATTTTGTGACAATACTATATCACTTAAAGTAATGATGTTTTCAAAAGTAAAAGATGAATCTTCCTTAAAATTTCCCCCCTGAAGATGAATGTCAGTAAAAAATGGTTGATTTTCAACAAAAGTAACATCCATGGTTACAAAAATTCTTTTTGATTTTGGTTCAAAACACCGATACCCCTTTTGAGTTGGAGAGTAACCGGTAAACACACATTTTATTGCTCGTGGCTCGAGTTTGTCAAGGTGTTTATGTTCGTGAACAAAAGCAGTGCAACCAAAAACTTTTAATGGCAAATCAGCAGAGACACTAGTCAAAGGAAAATAATTTCGAAAAACATCAAGAGCCATGAAAATCTAAAACTTTAGATGACATTCGATTAATTAAATATGATGCAGTTAAACAGCTTCACCCCACGAAAACTTTGGAACCTTATTTGCAAATAGTAAGGCTCTAGCAACCTCAAGAAGATTCGTATTCTTTCTCTCTGCAATTCCATTTTGTTGGGGTGTATCAACACAAAAACTTTGATGAACAATCCCATTTGCAAGAAAAAAATCAGACAAAAGTATATTAAAATATTCTTTACCATTGTCACTTCTGAAGACTTGAATATTTGTTTGGTATTGAGTGTGCACCATTCTAAATTTTTTTTCGACAACCTGTCCAACTTCAGATTTTTCTTTCAATAGATAATCCCAACAAATTCTAGTATGATCATCAATAAAAGTTATAAACCATTTTTTATTAGAAAAGGTGTTTATTCTATTAGGACCCCAAACATCACTATGAATAACTGCAAACGGTTTTGATTGTTTATATGGTTGTGTAGAAAAAGAAGAACAGTGATGTTTAGCAAATTCACAAGTGTCACAATGAAATAAAGACTGATCCTTCTTAGAAAATAATTTAGGAAACAAATGTTTCAAATATGGAAAACTAGGATGTCCTAACCGTAAATGCCATAACATAATATCATCATTATTAGAAGAGACAAAAATAGATTCAAAGTAGGTACTTGTTTTTTGTTGGTCTTTGAAGTCGAGTCCATTGTCAAGATAATAGAGTCTTCCACTCTCCTTAGTATTGCCAATCATCTTCCTCGTGCTCAAATCCTTAAAAGTGCAATGAGAATGAAAGAAGTTAGCTTGACAATTTATATCCTTTTCTTAATTTAGTAATGGATAGCAGATTACATGATAAATTAGGAACATGTAAGACATCTTTTAAGGTTAACACAGGTGATAGAATAACAAAACCTTTCCCTGCAATGGCTGAAAGAGAGCCATCTGCAATTTTAATTTTGTGGTTACCTGCACAAGGATTGTAAGAAGAAAACAGACTCGACTCCCCAGTCATATGATCAGCAGTACCAGAATCGATAATCCAAGTATGGCTGAGTGTGACACTAAGTAGAGCAGTATTTGGAAAATTACCTCTCTGAGCTATAGAGCAAGAAGGAGTTGGAGACTCAAGGAGTTTGTACAATTGATCTAATTGTTCCTTGGTGAAAGGAGATGGGCTTGAAGGAGACTGCTTCTCTTGATTAGAGGTACCGGCTTGGAGGGCATGACCTTCGTTTCCTTCTTTTTTCTTCCAATTTAGAGGTTTTCCATGGAGCTTCCAACATGTATCACGTGTGTGCCCTGGACGTTTGCAATGTTTGCACCATGGTTTCTTGCCATCTCTCTTCCCGTCTTCATTCTTAGTGACTAGGGCAGAGCTTTCAACCTCACCAACAGAAGGTGTTCTCTCCTCATCTCTTCTAACTTCTGAGAACGCTTCCCGGAGTGATGGCAATGGAATCTTTCCCAATATTCTGCCTCAGACTTCATCAAACTGCTTATTAAGCCCAACCAAGAACATGAATACTCGGTCGTTCTCCTGTCTCTTAAGAAACAAAACACTGTCCTCACAGCACTTCCAATGATCATCATAGCAGAGATCCAATTCTTGCCATAATGTCATCAACTCATTATAATAGGTAGTGACATCTCTATCTCCTTGTTTGGCATGCCACAATCGTGATTTGAGATCGAAAATTTGAGAAGAATTCTGAATGTCAGAATATGTTTCTTTGACTGCCTCCCAAACTTCCTTTGCAGTAGGCAAAAACATAAAAGGTTTTTTAATCATTGATTCCATATTACTAAGCAGCCAAGCAATAATAACAGAGTTCTCAGATTTCCAAAACCTGTAATTCGGATCAGTTGTGGCAGGCATTTGCACCTCTCCGGTTAGGAAACCATATTATCCCTTACTGTCTAGTATCAATCTTGTGGTTTGGGACCATTCGACATAATTTTTTCCATTGAGTTTTTGGATTTCAACCTTGAGGACATTAGAAGTTCCCTCATGGCCAAAAAAGTTGGAAAAACCATTGTTAGATAAACCATTCCTGCCGCCTGGGCCGTCGCCACTGCCGCATGGGCCGCTGCCTAAACCAATATTGTCGGCGTTGTTGACTACTTCTGATTTTTTACCCAAACCATCGTCGCTGCTGCTGCCGCTACCCATAAGAGTGGCATTCCATGGGGTATTGTGTGCCATTAGCTTTAGCTTAGTTGGCTAGAGCCCAAACCTGATGGCTCAGTCGGCTGGAGCCCTAAACCCCAAACCCCAAACCCTGATAGCTCAGTTGGCTAGAGCTTTACTGAACCCTAACCAGAGCTCTTGATACTATGAAGAAAGTAAAAGACAAAATACTTTCATATTTTATTACTACAGCCCTAAGCTGTTTATATAGGAAAAAAAATTACAATAGTAATACTGAGTAATAATGATAGAATCATAAAATAAAAATAAACATAATAATATAAAATAAAAGAGAATCAAATCTAATTTCTCTTGATTCTTCAACATATATTGTAATCTTTCTTTCTAAATTTTAATAAACTACTGCCATTGTCTAAATACCATAGAGGAAACAAATGGATATCTTCTGTGTTTGTAATTATTATTTTTAAATTGTTTTCTTGCTTTCATATAGATCAGAAAATTGTAACTTCTCGCTGTTGTTTGAATAAAATTTGTCGTCATTGTCCTAACTTTAAGAGACAAAGTTGTGTAGATTAAAGATTGGAACATCTGTGCAAATTTTATTGTTGTCCCTTTTAGTATTCTCTTTTCTGTTTTAGTCTTTATCTTAATATTATATATTCTGGAATTTAATAGGTAATGGTACCACATCAAGGTTGAAGCAGTTAGGAATGGAATTTACTGTTTGGGTATTTAAGCATGTGAGTATGATATTACTTGGCTTTTTGATTTTTGTTGTATGTCTTACCTGTAGAACAAAATTCTCTTTTCACCTAGTAGTACTACTCTCTCTGTCTCATATTGAGTGTCTTTTAAGGTTAGCACAATTCATAAGAAAATCATTGAGTGTGCTAATTTCAATGAAAAATAAATTTCATTTACTAAAATACCCTTATGAATCTGAGTTAATAAAGTAGTTATGTGAGTTGAGATTCCACAAATAAAGATAATAGTGGCAAAAGATATTTAATGATTCATTGATATTCTAAAGTGACAAATAATGAGACAAACAAAAATTCTAAATGTGACACTTAATATGGGACGGAAGGAGTTGTTATAAATGGTTCAGTTGAAGATACTGCATGAAGTTTTCAATACAAATTCTGGTTTGAACATTGAAAAGAATTGTAATATGGTTTCTATTTCTTTATTTAGATTAGCATTTTGGTGTGAAGTTGATAGGCAGCCATTAGTTAAAAAGATATATGCGATAAAATGTAGTAAAGGAAACAAGGAAGCTAACTGAAAATTTAACTTATAGATGTCCCAATGATATAAAATTCAGAGTTTGATTGACTTGGTTGGGGTACTAGATCACTTGAGTCAGTGGTTGAAGTCGACTGATATAAGTCAAGTTTGCAAATTTTATTTTTATAAAACCTTGAGGTTTCTATAAAAATACAAAGTATTATCAATGTAACTCAATGTGTTTCAAACTAGACTGATTTAATAATTACATATATTTTGAAATTCTATATAACACTTAACATATAAAATAATAAAATTAATATGCTAATAAATAAATTAATATACATTAATAACATGAAAACTTATTCATGCTTATTATACTATGCTTATTAAACATTATTAAACATAGTTTACATTACATATAGTTTTAAAATATATTCCCTCCAGACTCAATTATAAGCAAAAAAACTAATGACACACATATTAAGAATAGTAGTTAGTGTCATTTAATTTACTTGGTGTAATAAAATAAGTAATTGCATTCCCCAAGCTACCCTTTCTTTTAATTCAATTTTATATTTGGGATTTGTTTAATTGAAGAGTATTTTGAGGATAATAGCATTAAATACGAAGAAATTAGTTAGATTTTGCTGATATTTTGGACCACTAAACATGTCTTCTTTTTTTGCTTATATTTGGGTCCGGAGTAACATATTTTATAGTAATAAGTATATTAAATAATGGGAGCAGTGCTTCTAAGTATGCATATATAGTAAATCTCACATATATTAACTAAGAATTTGGTAGCATGGTGGTGAGCGCTTGCTTTCATGCATGTGCAGGACGAGTGTTACCTCTGTGTGACGAGTTCAGTTAAAGATGAACAACCACATATACCTAGTGAGATGCATTGCTAATGATTTCACACCCTACTTTGTAGTTTGTACCGTATATACATACTTTTGTCCCGTACCAAAGCATTGTTCCTTCATCATCTCTAATATTTGTAAATATAAATGCAGGCAAAAATTGATCAGCTTAAGTTAATGGGTCCTGTTATTTTGAGTGGAATTATGAAGTCCCTTGACAATTATTCAAGTTCAGAAGCAGGTTTGCTTACAAAATAAAGTTAATTTGTATTTGAATAATATTAGTTTATTTCATATTCAATTTTTAAGTGTTGACTCAGATGCCAGTGCTC
Source organism: Cicer chorassanicum (assembly GCA_037974735.1). Taxonomy (NCBI): domain Eukaryota; kingdom Viridiplantae; phylum Streptophyta; class Magnoliopsida; order Fabales; family Fabaceae; genus Cicer; species Cicer chorassanicum. The sequence continues at coordinate 43,371,271 of JBBPBP010009778.1, forward strand.
GGGATGTCAAAACTTATGCTTTTCAAGCAATTGGGTTGCTTGCACAACGCATGCCTCACCTTTTCAGGTCCCAGTCTCTCTATTTCTTTGGTCATAATTTTTCCCTTCTTTGGTAAATTTGTTTGCCTTTTTCTGGAACTTATTTGGATTGGCGGGATCAAATAATATGGTTTAGATTGCACTTACTGTTTATAAGAGAATATCTACTTCAAATCTTTTATGGGATGGAGGCATGGAGTTGTTTTCTTTGTTTCCCTTGAAGCTTCAAGACATGTTTTCTTTTTGAGAGCTTTCTTCTATGAATTTGAAAAGGGATTGGATAGCTCAAGTCATTTTTTTCTCTTTCCCCCCCTTTGTTTTAGGATGGTTTCTTGTTGCTTTTTCTATGTGTTTCTCATCTTTCAGTTGATAATTTTTTTAATAAAACAAGAAGACAATTGATTTCTTAGATTTAGAGGCCAATAGTTTGTCTGTAAATATGATTTATGATAAAACATTATGGTGTTGTTTGATTCATGTAGCCGACTCCAATAGTGGATAAGGCTTGGTTGTTGTTTTTTCTGACAATTGAGTCCTTGGGTTAGGTCCTGTGTAAGTTGTATTAAGTGGTTGCTAATGGAGCTGTTACATGTTCTTCCAGTGAAAAGATTGACATGGCTGCTCGTCTCTTTCATGCATTGAAAGTTGAATCTCAGTCTCTCCGATTTGTTGTTCAAGAAGCAACAATATCGCTTGCTGCAGCATACAAAGTAAATATTTGCCCATCTCTTATGTGAATCTATTTTCATCAATGCTGTCTGTAACGGAAAATTTATTACAAAGTTTTAGTCGTTACTCTATCTGATATGAGAGTAGTCTGTCAATAACAGTGACACTGTTGATGTTTACCTCACTTGCATATATGATACAGGACATATTAATTTATAGCATGTATCTTTAGACGTTTTGACAAGTAAAAAGTACAACCTTGTAGAGCGATGATGATCAGAATAACACGTCAGCAAAAAACTCTTTCTCTCAAACTAACATTCCCTCTGTTATTTGTTTTTTGGGTTGAGGTGTTGTGTTTTTATTGGAGATTTTTGGGTTGAGGTGTTGTGTTTTTATTGGAGATGTTAGAACATAAGAAAGCATTTTAGAATGTCTTGATATTATGTTGGTGTATCTTGAATTATCTTGTAGAATTAGATTTTAGTCGTAGAATGTCTTGGATTATCTAGGATTAGTTTTCCTTATTACTTAGTTATTATCACAATTTTTTCCATGATATTCCTATTTATCTAGGATTAGGTGTCTTGTATCTCTATAAATAAAGGTTATTGCTCAGGCTTTTGTATCTAGTTATTATATCATAGGTTTTGGGTTGGGTCCAATTCATGTCATAACTATGAAATTATCTCCAATGAAGAAAGTAAAAGACAAAATACTTTCATGTTTTATTACTACAGCCCTAAGCTGTTTATATAGGAAAAGAAATTACAATAGTAATACTGAGTAATAATGACAGAATCATAAAATAAAAATAAACATAATAATATAAAATAAAAGAGAATCAAATCTGATTTCTCTTGATTCTTCAACACCCCCCCTCAAGTTGGTGCATAGATATCTGTCATGCCCAACTTGGCTATAAGTCGCTCAAAATTGGGTCTTGCCAAACTTTTTGTCAAGATATCAGCAGTTTGCTGATTGGAAGTCACAAATGGTAGGCATATAATTCCAGCATCAATTTTTTCTTTTATAAAATGGCGGTCAATCTCAATGTGCTTGGTTCTATCATGTTGTACAGGGTTGTGAGCTATACTTATTGCTGCTTTGCTATCACAGAACAATTTTAAGGGCGAGTCAACTTTCATTTTCAGTTCGTCCAAGAGTTTACGAATCCATAAAAGTTCACAGACTCCTTGAGCCATTGCCCTGAATTCAGCTTCTGCACTGCTTCGAGCAACAACCCCTTGTTTCTTACTTCTCCATGTAACTAAATTTTCCCAAACATAGGCACAATATCCAGTGGTGGATTTTCTATCAGTAACTGATCCTGCCCAATCAGCATCTGTAAATATAGAGACTTCTCTGTCATTAGTTTTCTTGAAGTACAAACCCTTTCTAGGATTGGATTTCAAGTACCTTAAGATCCGATAAACTGCCTCCAAGTGTTCTTCATAGGGAGAATGCATGAATTGACTTACAACACTCACAGAGAAAGCGATGTCAGGTCTAGTGTGGGCTAGATAAATAAGTTTGCCGACTAACCTCTGGTATCTTCCAATCTCAACAGGAACACTGCCTTTCTCCCAAAGTTTAGCATTTAATTCCATAGGAGTATCTGCTGGTCTACACCCACTCATCCCAGTTTCTTCCAAGAGATCTAGGATGTATTTTCTTTGAGAAACAACAATTCCCTTCTTTGAGCGAGCAACTTCCATACCAAGAAAATATTTAAGCGCGCCTAAATCTTTGATCTCAAATTCTTTTGTCAAATTTTTCTTCAATCTTTCCATCTCAACAATGTCATCTCCTGTGAGAATAATATCATCTACATATACAATTAGAATTGCAATTTTACCAACATTAGAGAACTTCATGAACAGAGTGTGGTCTGATTGTCCCTGCATATATCCTTGCCTTTTGACCGACCGAGTGAATTTTTCAAACCAAGCCCTTGGGGATTGCTTGAGACCATAAAGGGATTTTTGTAGTTTGCACACATTTGAACCAAATTTATCTTCAAAGCCAGGTGGACTATCCATGTATACTTCCTCCTCCAAATCACCATTCAGAAAAGCATTCTTTACATCAAGTTGGTTAAGTGACCAATCTAAATTCACTGCCAAGGACAAGAGAACTCTAATAGTGTTTAATTTGGCAACGGGAGCAAAAGTCTCTGAGTAATCAATGCCATATGTCTGAGTAAACCCTTTTGCAACCAAGCGTGCCTTGTATCTTTCAACTGTGTTATCAGAATTATATTTTACAGTAAATACCCATTTACAACCAACAGTATTCTTTCCTGTAGGTAACGTCATGACTCTCCAAGTTTGATTCTTCTCAAGAGCTCTCATCTCCTCAAGAACAGCTTCTCAAGAACTCTATAAGTCTCAGAATTTTGTGACAACACTATATCACTTAAAGTAATGATGTTTTCAAAAGTAAAAGATGAATCTTCCTTAAAATTTCCCCCCTGAAGATGAATGTCAGTAAAAAATGGTTGATTTTCAACAAAAGTAACATC
>JBBPBP010009778.1:43382197-43410290 GCA_037974735.1 Cicer chorassanicum
TTTTCCTACTTTTTTCTTTGGAGAAGTTAGATATTGTTTTTTTTTTGGATTCCTTGATCTTGATTGAGAACAAAGGTTTTTGTTTTATAAATTATTTTGTGTTTTCTTTTTGAGATGAAGTGTGTCTTATGTAGGTAACCATCATTTCAGGTTGAGGATATTCTGTTTGCTGCAGGGGAAGCACTTTCTTTTTTGTGGGGTGGTGTTCCTGTCAATGCTGACACAATTCTCAGAACTAACTTCACATCGCTGTCAACTGCTACAAATTTTCTGATGGGAGATTTAAACTCCTCTGTGTCAAAGCAGTTTCCGAATGGACAAAGTGAACATAGTGAAGAATATCATGCTTCTGCAAGAGATGCAATTATCAAAAAGCTCTTTGATGTGCTTTTGTATAGCAGCAGGAAAGAAGAGCGATGTGCTGGAACTGTCTGGCTAGTATCACTTACAAAGTACTGCGGCAATCATCCTATTATTCAGAAAATGCTTCCAGAAATTCAGGTTTTGCATTCAGAAACAAAAAATTTCCCTGTAACTTGCCAAACTTCTTGTATTGTATTATTTTTAAAGGTCATATATACTGAACTCAAGTATATTTATTCCTTTAATATAAATATATGTGTTAGGAACCCAAGAATTGGATTCCAACGAAAGAACATTTTATTAAAAAATAAGAAAGAATAGGAGAAAATCTCTCCTTCAAGGGTTTCCCTTTCACAATAGAGTCACTACTCTTTTCAACAAATGTTTAAAATATTCAATGATATCCTATTCTAACTCCATAATTCCCTACTTATACACAATAGTCCTAACTACCTCATTAACTAACTAACTAGAACAACTCTTAACTACTCTAATTACAACCAATCTATATCCTAACAATATGCCTGATGGTTCAGTTGTATATTTGTCCCATAATTTGTTTTCATATTTATATGCTAAAAGAGAGTATAGATTTCACGGAGAAGTTAGTGTGAAATATGGATTGGAAAATGGGGCTTATCCTTGTAGTTTTCCTTTGGCTTTATTCAAACTTTTGCAGAATATTGTTAAAGATGTTCACACCAATCATTTCAAAATTTAACCATAATGATGGGGATACATATATTATGAGCCCAAGAAAAGCACATGTTCAGGGAATAATAGTCTTTGTTTTAATGTATATGATATCATTACTAAACTCTAATTACTTATGCTGGACTGTCTTTTGGGTGTTAATAGTTTTGAATTTGAACGTGCTTTTATTTGTTAGATATTAATTGTGTTCTATGTCACCATTGGGCTAGTTGTTGATACTTGATATTAGGGATTTTAAATTTTGATCACATGAAGGTTACGTTTGTGTTAGAAGGGTCTTTCAGGATATTAGGAACATGATATTGACTCATAACTCTAGTCTTTACCTTTTCCTTTAAAGGATAGGAGTAATTTTAGAGGAGTTAGATCCATGTTTGACAACTCTAATGTAAATGCAGGAGGCTTTTTCTCACCTTCTTGGTGAACAGAATGAACTCACACAAGATTTGGCTTCCCAAGGCATGAGTATTGTGTATGACCTTGGTGATGAATCTATGAAACAGAATTTGGTGAATGCATTGGTGAATACGTTGACTGGGTCAGGCAAACGGAAAAGAGCCATCAAAGTAATTTTCTAGTATATTTTTAAATTGTTGCTTTAGTTAAACAAGGCTATTTTTCTTTCTCTTCTTCCTTTATTTTCTGTTTCTTTTTTAAACTTATATTCCTGAATTTTTGTTGTGTAGCTTGTTGAAGACTCTGAAGTATTTCAAGATGGAGCTCTTGGTGAAAGTGTTAGTGGAGGGAAACTGAACACTTACAAGGAGTTATGTAGCTTAGCAAACGAGATGGGACAACCAGACTTAATTTATAAGTTCATGGATTTAGCAAATCATCAAGCTTCTTTGAATTCGAAGAGAGCTGCTGCTTTTGGCTTCTCAAAAATAGCAAAGCAAGCAGGGGATGCTCTTAAACCACATTTACGTTTATTGATCCCAAGGCTTGTACGCTACCAGTATGATCCTGATAAAAATGTGCAGGTAAGTTCCACCACTGATTGAAAATCACAGTGGCAGAAAATCACTGGCTTCTGCTTGTACACTTAACCTCACAATGTCTCTATATTGAACACAGCATTGCTTTTCCAGTTTATTGATTCGATCAAAAATCATTAAAAAATTAAGCTAGTTAACTTTGTTAGCTTTTACTTGATGAATAATTCCTTGTTATTCTGCAGAAATGGTAATAAACTTTTTTCAAACCAAAAGGTTTTTAGTTTTAAATCTAATTACTTTTGCCAAGTTGTGCCTCTACCCTAATGTCAATAATCACTTTATAGTCTTAGATTATCTCTTAGGATTAATTTTTATTTTACTTATTATTGTTATGGTTTGTTCCCTGATTCCCCTATTTATCTAGGATTGAGTCTATGCACTCCTATGAATAGGAATCAGTTTTTAGTCTTTTGTATCAAGTTAGTATCAACTATAAAGTTTCTTTTTATCCTCCTTTTATTTAAAATCCATAACTTCAACACTTCATAGTTTTCTCAACTTCTTCTATCAACAATTCGTATTTTGCAAGCTGGCTACATTATGTATTATGAATATATGAATTTTCGTATTCACACACTAAATTTCATTTGCTTACATTTTTTTATATTTTGCTCTTCAGGATGCAATGGTACACATATGGAAGGCACTAGTGGCTGACTCAAAGAAAACCATTGATGAACACTTAGATCTCATTATTGATGATTTACTACTTCAATGTGGATCCAGGCTTTGGCGGTCACGCGAAGCATCTTGTCTTGCCCTTGCGGATATTATTCAAGGACGGAAGTTTTATGAGGTCATTAATATTACTATTATTTAAGTTTCTATGTCCAGCTCAGAATAATAGCTAAGGAATCCTTAAAATCATAGCAAGAACATGTTACAACAAAAACCTCAACCACTATTTTGGTGTGGCTTTTTCTGTAAAACAGTTCAAAATTTTGGTGGTACGCTGTTACTGGTTTTTATTTTTGTCAAAGGAGAGTAGTGTCAGGGTATTTGGTCATTGTGTTTCTCCCTTTTCATTTTTTATTGGATTTGTTTATTTGGTTTTTGATTTGGTGTCAATATGTGGGATTTTAGGGGCTTAAAGGGATTGACTCTCAACTATTTTTACACCAGATAAAATACTAAAATATTCAGTTAACTTTGTAGAATATGAATTTAACAAATCCAACTGTTGAATTGTAAATTCTCTTTAAGTAAATCAAGACTACAAAGTTTAATACACTTTGAAAACTTTTTGATGCTTCAACAAAAGTCTGTACAATTCAAAAACTTTTTGATGATGTTATATATAAGTACCGGATGTTGAAATGTATGACTTTTAATTTCTTCTTTAAATTTTTGTAAACATGGTCATCATGATAATATTATATGACTCAACTGTTGGATTTGCTGAATTTTTATTCTACAAAATTTCTGAAAGCCATAAGTGTGCCAATTGTAATCCTGGTGTAAATGGATATATATATATATATATATATATATATATATATATGGAAAATGTTTCTATTAGTGAATTTAGTTGTTTCTTATGCTTGAAATATTTGGTGAAGTCAGAGTTGTGTATCTGATGTGCGGTAATCAACTTTTATGTGCATATGTTGTGTTTGCCAGAACTAAGACAGTGAAACTCATGCAATAATTTCCCCCTATGCTTTAAGTTAAAAAAATAGACCGTTTAGCTTAAATCTCTCTTAATGGTTTGTCCTGTAGTTTTTTCCACTCTTCCTTTACCACTAACTATTAGACTATCATCACTTATCCATTTGTTAAACCTTTTTTATCGGCATGGATCCTCTAACAGTCGGTTCAAAATATATAAAACTATAAACATCAGACTTATGGAAATTTGAAAATCTAGAGGTGTCTTCGTCAATGTTAAAAAAACTAGCTTGCATCACAACTGGTCATGTGATCTGATCGGTCCAAGCCGCTATTGATTGGAGTGTATGAGAACTTGTGAAAACCGATTTGGCTTGGCTGGCTTTGTCTGAGAACTGGTTTGATTTAATTGTTCATCTTTATATCTGTTGATAAAGATTCGGTTAGGAAATAATATAAAGCTCAAAGGAAAGAAGAACCTTAGCGCTGGTTGATATTAGTATTATTCTCATTTGCATGCTTTTTTTTCATGTTCCACCACCCACAGGTTGGAAAGCATTTAAAAAGATTATGGTCAGGAGCATTTCGTGCCATGGATGACATAAAGGAAACTGTCAGAATTTCTGGTGAAAAACTATGCCGTTCTGTAACAACATTGACAACAAGGCTCTGTGATATCTCTCTAACTGATATGTCAGATGCACACAAAGCAATGGATATTGTTTTACCGTTTTTGCTTGCAGAAGGTATATTAAGTAAAGTTGACAGTGTTAGGAAGGCATCAATTGGAGTTGTTATGAAGCTTACGAAGGTTTGGATTATCTTGCTATGCCATTAATTCTTCAACCTGTGTTTGCAAACATTCAAACAGTGCATATTTTTGTGCTTTTTTTTTTTTGGCATTGGTTTTTACTTTCTGAATCATGAAATTTCTGATTTGTCTTTTTTGTCATTGTACAAGATTAATAATTGATGATGATGGAATATTGAAGTTCTATCATTTGAAACATTTCTTCTGTTGTTGAAATAAATCTGAGCAATTATCTCTTATTGTCTCTTTTTAGCATGCTGGAACTGCCATCCGTCCCCATTTGTCTGATTTAGTGTGCTGTATGCTTGAAAGTTTATCAAGCCTAGAAGACCAAGGGCTCAATTACGTTGAGGTTTTGTTGACTGATATATTTAATTCTTCCATGAACTTGGTTATTAATTTTTGCTTATTCATATGCTTTTATGTTATCCCTTTTTTAGCTTCACGCAGCAAATGTTGGAATTAAGTCAGAGAAGCTTGAAAGTTTGAGGATTTCCATTGCCAAAGGTTCTCCTATGTGGGAGACTTTAGACTCGTGTATAAAAGTTGTAGATGCAGAATCATTGGACACATTGATCCCACGGCTTTCTCATTTAGTGCGATCTGGCGTGGGCCTTAACACTAGGTTTGTTATTAACTTATCTAATGCATTTTCTTTTGCATTGTCTTCCTACTTGAACTGTCTCACTTTTTTTTGTTCTTGTGTTTTCCCTTGAAAACTAGAGGTGCTTATATTGATTTTAAAGGGATTTTTACCAAAAGGACTGTAGGATTTAAATTGTTCAGTAGATGATTCGTGTTTGCAATATTTCACATACCAATATATTTGCATCCATTTGATGCAGTTGATTGAGCTTTATTATTTTGATGCACTTTGTTTTCTTCGCCTTTCCTTTTTTTGTTGTGGCAAACATGCAAATTATAAATTAAGTCTTTTCGTACTAACAAAAATTTGTTTCCATGTTGAACATGGAAATTTGTTAAAGCTATGTTATTTTTTAGAGGAAATTCAAGTTTGGGTCATCCGTCATAGATGGTCTACTTTGAACTACAGTTAGTCCCTATAAAGAAAATTTCAACTTTTTAGTCCCTAAAATTTTTTGTATTCACTTTTAGTCCCTATATTTGAAAAGTTTTTGTAAAAAATTGATACTTTTAGTCACCATAAAATCAAAATAAGGACTACAAGTGAAAAAAAAAATTTCGGGACTAAACTTGAAAGGTTATAATTTTGTAGGGACTTAACATATTTAACCCTTTTAGTAATTTAGTTTTTTAAGACTTTCTCATCTCTGCCACTATCTCTAGGGTTTCTCTCCCTCTCCAGGGTATAAAGATGGCCTGCAGTATTAGCCACTATATTTTATAATTCTTCTCTAAAGTCAATGTTTTTCATCGTTCTTGCTATCTCTATCCACGTGGTAGGATACTCTAATTTAAGGGCCCATTAGTAACAGTCTAAAAAATAGATTGGATAAAATAGGCTATTCTACCATGCCTTTTTTGGTGCATGCATTTGATAGGTTAAGCTTAGATAGAACATTTTCTTACATAATTCCTTGTAGCATTATCAACATGGTTGTTAAACTAGGATTCTCTCAGCAGCTAAGGAACGTATTATGTGACATTCTCTCTCTTGCAATAATGGCCAAGTTATATGAGAAAAATCTTTTCTCTTTGAAGGTTGGAATGACTGCACAATTAGTTAGACGTAGAGGCAAACCTAGGAAAACTGTAGGCAAACCATTAAAAGAGATTAAGAGATAAATGGTGTATCCTTTATGGCACATCCATTCAACCAACTGTTAATTATTCTCTATCTGTATTACAGCGATTAATATCTCATTTGTTTTTATAGTATCCTGGATTTGTTCCTTTTGTCAATATAGGAAATATTTGTTTCCTTATTAGTCTCTTAAAATTTTGCACTCTCTAGGCTATTTATACTTCTTATGTAACATGTATTATCGTGAGGGATAGTGTTACATATTCTACAATAATACACTTGGCTTGTATAGGAAACTTCTTAATATTGACATTTTGAAATGTCAGTGGCGTGTATGTATATTTAGTTCAAGATGCTTACATGTAATTTTACTTGTGCAATCTTGTAATGTATTATAGAAATTTCTAATTTGTAATCTTTATAAATGGAACCTCAGGATATTTCACCATTGGCACTTCTGCCATATTCATAGGCTTGGGCAGATTTTTCTCATATTTACTGAGGCTTTCTGTAACTGTGCAGAGTTGGTGTTGCCAATTTCATTACCTTGTTGCTTGAAAGTGTTGGTGTTGATATCAAGCCATATGCTAATATGCTGGCGAGGTTGTTGTTTTCAGTTGTTAAGGAAGAAAAAAGTACTGCTGCAAAACGTGCTTTTGCAGGTGCCTGTGCAAAAGTCTTGAATTATATAGCAGTCTCACAAGCCCAAAAACTTATTGAAGATACTGCAGCTTTGAATGCTGGTGATAAAAACTCTCAAATTGCATGTGCATTGCTCTTAAAGAGCTATTCATCCAGGGCAACAGATGTTATTGGTGGATATCATGCAGTTATCATTCCAGTTGTTTTCCTTTCAAGGTTAGGAACATCCTTGTAACTTTTTTTCTGACGCGATTTATCATTGAAGTCATAGGATTTAGTCTTTATTGTATATTAAGAGAAAAATGAATATTGAAATATTAATATTGAAGTAAGCAATGGGTTGATATTATTACTAAAAAAAGACATCTTTTATACTAAGGAAATAAAAATTTATACATTAAGAATTATGAGTTTATGACAACCATTCTCAAGAGATAATCTATGTTGCACTAAATTCCCCTATGATTCAGTCAAAGATATTATAAGATATTTTTCATATATTTGAACACTAAAAAAATATATTCATAAGTAGAAATTCTTGTGATTGGCTGTCAGTCACTATCCTTTAGAATGATTTGTTTGCTCTTGGGAAACATTGAGTGTATTATGGTAACATAATTGTCTTTGTTGCATTACAGTGCTCATGCAATGACTTTCATTGTAAACAATTTAAGCTGTTTTTTTTTTCACTTTCTAATTCAAATATTTGAATACATAAAACAAAGTGAAAATAAACTGGTATTTTGTAATTAAAAGTGAAAACTTGAAACGAAAAACTGAAAAACATTTTTCCAAGCCAAGCAAGCCTTGTAGTAAAATGCTTAAGTGGAGGAGTCCTTGAATAGCATGAAAAAAAATACTAGCCCAGCTAAAATCTCAGTTTAATTTGAAGAATGTGGACACCTATCTCAAAGGATGAAACCATTTCAGGGACCCACAACTGCTAAAAGTCTAAGCTATTAGGTGGGGCTCACAATGGTATTTATATCTATCTAAAGGTGTAAATGATGTATGCATTCTAAAGTTTAAAATTGGCCAGGACTGCCAGCGAAGCTGTTAATTATGAAATGATGCTTATGTAACAAACTAACATCATTTTGAGTATTAAAAGTACTTATTCCATTGGTTTTTAAAATTTTTATGCAGATTCGAGGATGATACCAATGTTTCCAGCCTATTTGAAGAACTATGGGAAGAATATACAAGTGGGGAACGAATCACTCTCCATTTATACTTAGGTGAAATTGTTTCACTGATTTGTGATGGCATGTCATCATCATCATGGACAAGGAAAAGAAAAGTTAGTTGTCAGTTTTGCCTTCTTTTTAGCCGTTGCTCTTATGTTGATTTAAGCTTGGTCATTTGTGTCTAGATGTCTGCTTACTATCTGCTGTTGTACCTGCAGTCTGCACAGGCTATATGTAGGCTCAGTGAAGTTTTGGGTGAATCTCTTTCTTCTCACCATGAAGTACTGCTTCAGTCTCTTATGAAGGAAATTCCTGGCCGCCTATGGGAGGTAAACAAAAACTAGTTTATCGAGTATGATGACACTTGAATTTTATAATGACATGAAAAATTATCTTCAAAATTTAACTGTAGACACAATGTACTTACTGTATATGACAGGGAAAAGATGTGCTATTGCTAGCAGTAGGTGCTCTATCTACATCTTGCCATAAAGCTATTTCTGCTGATGGTTCTGCCTCTTCCATTGCGATTCTGAATTTGGTATCATCAGCATGCACCAAAAAGGAGAAAAAATATCGCGAAGCCGCATTTGCCTCTCTTGAACAGGTAAGTTATTCATTGTGGGTGCTACAAAGTAATTTTAGAAATGCTTTATCCCTCCTTTGGGTAAATATGTATTTGGAAACCCACGAGTGTCCTTGGTCTTTGCAAAATAGCTTTGTGAAAAGTGAAGATAGTAATTATGTCTCTTGTGTAATCATTAATATTTATATTATGATTTGAAGAAAGTAAAAGACAAAATACTTTAATATTTTATTACTACAGCCCTGAACTGTTTATATAGGAAAAGAAATTAGTAATAATGACATAATCATTATTACAAATAAACAGAATAATATAAAATAAAAGAGAATAAAATCTGATTTTCCTGAATTTGTCAACACTCTCCCTCAAGGTGGTGCATAGGTATTTGTCATGTCCAACTTGGCTATAAGTTGCTCAAAATTGGGTCTTGCCAAACTTTTTCATGTATTTCCTCAATTTTAAATATTTAGATGCTTAATTATTTTTAATGTATGTTTCCAGGTTATAAAAGCTTTTGGCAATCCAGAGTTCTTTAATATGGTTTTTCCCTTGTTGTTTGATCTATGCAATTCAAAGCCTCTGAAGGCACCATTGCTCGTTGGTGCTGCTAAAGCAGGTTATGACAAATTCTAGATCTTTATTTCTATGCTGCAAAATATTTGTTCCTTGTACGAGGTAGTGAATGGCTAGTGCTGTGGGTAAGTTGAACTTTCTCATGCTAAATTGGTTTAGATTCCTGCCATTGATGATGTTCAAGTCTAGTTTGTGCTAACATTATATGCATGTCTTCTTTTGGGCTCTCCTGATCACTTCCAATTCTGTGGAATGTCCTCAAGAACATTTTTCCTTTTGGATATATCCAGGGGTGGACGCAGAGCTAAGTTTTTGAAGGGGCCAAATAAAAAAAGACTTTTTTTATATAAAAAAAAGACTAAAAAAGGACACATTAGCACTCTCATAATGTAACCGATGGTCTTTTAATTTACTTTATATGCACACTACTTCTTTCTCTGCAACTACTATTATTACTACTACTCCATCCGTCCCTAATCTTTAGTCCTTTTAGAGATGGACACACATATTAAGAAACAATAAAATTAGATGAATCTAGACCCTTTTACAATTAATTCATTTAATAAAAGTAAAATACATTTAATGAATGTTTTTGGTTTTTGTAAGGGTATAAAAGGAAAAACATCATTAATTATATCTTGATTTTTTAAATGAATCAAAGTTTTGGGACAAAAATAAAAAGCTAAAAGGACTAAAGATTAGGGACGGAGAGAGTACTATTTTTTTTTAATTATTATTATTATAAAGCAATAAATAGTTGAGAATGGTTTTGTTAGAAATAGAATTACTTCCGTACATGATTCACCACCGAATTAGACCTTTTTGATAGGCCCAATGTTTCTACGTTGGGATTATGTGGTAGACTTTGGTCTTTGGTGGTGGGATAACAAATGGGGAATACTACTAGGAACAACTAGTTCCATGCTTTAACATACATCTTACTAGCTAGTCACTTATTTCTCCTTTTTTGAATTGATTTTTCAACCTAATCATCACCTACAATGTATATATCATCTATGTAGACTACAAGAAGTTTGAGTTTTCATTCCTAAGAATATTTTATACTGAGTATTGGTTACCTTGACTCTGCATGTACCTCAAGGATACCACTGTATAAGGCATTCTTTAATATGCATACGTTATTCACTCTGTTATGGAGTTGCATCCTGATGGAATTTCGATAGATACCTTCTCATTGATGTCTCCATGCTCAAAAACATTTTTAATGTTGAATTGATCTAACTTTTAGCCAAAGTGTTTCAAAAAGAGGATAATCCTATTCGTATTAATTTTTGCCAGTGGAACAAATTTTACTCACAAAGTGTTTCCAAAAGAGGATAATCCTATTTGTATTCATTTTTGTTAGTGGAACAAAGTTTACCTCATAATCGATCTCATATGTATGTTATCAAACTAGCCTTGCCTTATACTGGTCCAAAGTATCATCAGATCGATATTTGACAATAGATCTTGGATATGTTCTGATACCATCTCAAAAACATTTTTAATGTTGAATTGATCTAACTTTTAGCCAAAGTGTTTCAAAAAGAGGATAATCCTATTCGTATTAATTTTTGCCAGTGGAACAAATTTTACTCACAAAGTGTTTCCAAAAGAGGATAATCCTATTTGTATTCATTTTTGTTAGTGGAACAAAGTTTACCTCATAATCGATCTCATATGTATGTTATCAAACTAGCCTTGCCTTATACTGGTCCAAAGTATCATCAGATCGATATTTGACAATAGATCTTGGATATGTTCTGATACCATCTCAGAATTTGGGTGGGCCCTACACAACCCCCACAAAACCGGCTAGTAGGGTGAGGACTACCCACCACTTATAAACACCTTGTCAGACTTTATTTCTTCCAATGTGGGACTCTTAACAATTTGCTATTTTTATATATTCTTCCAAACACTATTAAGTGCTTATGTTATAAAATAAGCTCAAAAGCTTTTTCAAGCTCCTCATTAGTCTGATTGGTTCTTGCTATAAAGCTTCCCTTGTTATCATGTGGTTCTGTCAGGCACAATTTTTTTCATAGATACGATATATAGTTTTTTCCAACAACTTGATGAAGTGGATTATGATTCTCCTAGTTAGTGTACTGTTAACTAAAAATTTAGTATCTGGCAATGTGACATTTATCTTTTTTGCAGGGTTGGACAATGTTGAAGAGAGTTCTATTCCATATACCAAAATTATAGACTGTTTGACCTCTTGCATCCATGTGGCACATATAAATGATATTCTTGAAAAGCAAAAGGACCTAATACACATGTATGCTGCATTCCTATTACCTGAACATAAATGGACAGGTATTCTTTATGCTTCATATTTTGTTTCAAAGTTCTGCCAGATTTATTTTATCTTTATTGATAAAGTAATTTTTGTACAGTCAAAACTACCGCATTTTTATCCATCAAAGAACTTTGTTCAAGGATCCACAATGTCATAAAGGACTCCAAGGGAAGTTACGATGTAGCCAGTGTAACTTCCCTTGTTCAGGAGGTAATTAAGGTTCATTTTTAGTTGGACTTCGAGTAACTCCAATTCTTGAATGATCTGAAGTAAGTTTTCTTTTTCATCAGATGTTTCATTCTATATCTCCGAAGGTTCTACATTGCATAAGCACAATAAAAATTGCTCAGGTACGCCACTATCTTGTTTGCTTGAACGTTATTTATGGGTTAGATTTTCCTATGTCAGAGAAAGTTTAAGGAACAAAATTAACAGTGACCGAAATTAGTGTCTAAATTTGTAGTTTCCTATATATATATATATATATATATATATATATATATATATATATATATATATATATATATATATATATATATATATCGTAAAATTCTTATATATGACATAACGAAGTACCACATGAGTGGATATATAATATAGGAATCTAAATCTGCCGAATCACTCCTATTATGATCTTCTACATCCTAGGTCTTCCTGTTCCTTCATCTGGCTTATGTTCTTCATTTAGCATTCAGACCGAATGACTCTGAAATTACGTTGCTACTTTCTTTGACAAGAACTTTTTAATTTTCTTTAAGTGATAATCTTTAGCCATTGGTAATTGTTTAGCTACTCTAATTTGGCTGTTCATAGTCATAATTTTATTTCATCTTGTGTTTTGTGTACCCATAATCAGGTTCATGTTTCGGCCTCAGAGTGTCTTCTGGAAATCATGAAACTTTCCGTGGCCGTGCCTTCAGTTAGTCAAATTAATGAAGAATTCAAGAAAGAGCTCCTTCATCAGTATGAGATAGAGAAGAACGAAGGGGCAAAATCGTTATTAAGAATGTGTCTCAACATTCTTCAAGACTGGAAACAATAAATTATACGAGCTATAAATCTTTTTTTTTAATAGCTATAACTTTTTACATTAAGTTTTAGGAAAATGAAACACTTTACAAGCTGATAAACTATTATATTATATACCCGGTAGTTGTTGATAGGAATTTGGTGTAATATCATGTAAGCTGGTCTTCTTATTGATATTAATGATTTATTGGGAAGTCCTCCTGCTGTGTCTCTCCCGTCTTTTCCTGTAAACAGAAGAAGAAAAAAAGGGTCATATTTAGCATGTGGAAGGATATATTTCGTTCGTGAGGTTTTTACATGTGCTTCATATCTTATTGGAAACAGTGTCTACTATTAAAATTTGAGATGGATCTAATTTAACTCCTATAAAATCAACTTGTAAAGTGAGACTCGTTCACTTATGAATACATGTTTAGACTTTATTTCGTTTAATATAAAACTGTTTAACATTCATCAAAGTGGTATTTCTTTTCCGATCCACATCTAAACTCTCATGTTACTTGCTTAGCCACAATTAAATCAAATCTAACATCATATACTTAATCAAAAAATTAACTATTAGAAAATTTATGTAACATGTTAAACGTCAATTAATATATAAAATATTAGTTAATCAGTATTCATGGATTATCTATTTTGTAATAATGACAGGTAACTGCAATCTAACATGTTGAGCTTCATCTGTCCCTAATTATATCATTAAAAATAACTCTTATTGTAAGGTAGAGGGAATATAATTATAGGTGCAACTGGTATATTCCAATTTTCTTGTTAGAATATTGGGTCCTAAAACATGCAATAAGAAGCTCTTACTGCGTCTTGAGTTGATTATTCTTAATTACACCTATTTTTCTGATTATACCATTCAAATACAAAATATTTAACTATTATAATACCTAAAATATCTCTAGTCTCATTTAATTTTTATAACCCATTTTGTATCTTTGATCAACTTTGACTTTTTTTATTAGTTGTGCTATTTTTATTTTTCCTACGTTTGAAATCATACATAAATTAAGTTAATCGTATGAATAATTTTAATACGTATGTAATCTCAATTTACATATAATTTCTACTTTAAGATTTTCAAATGTTATGTCAATTTAAATTTACTTAAATGTACCAACCACCAGAACATGACGTATGTATAATAAACAAATAATAATTTTAATATAAACATGCAAAATTTTCTATGTATTAACTCACCAAACTATCGTTAATTGTGTATGTATTGAATTTATCTATGATAAACTTAGTTCATGTCTGTTTTTGTGAATTTAATCAACATATGTCTTTACCACATTGGAAAAAATGGATCCCGGAAAATTTATGGAAAAAATGGAACCAAACAATAGACAAGAAAAAATAGGATTAAATTTGTAGTTCAGAAGAAGAAAAAGACAACTTTTCTTAGTTAAAAAAAAAGAGAGAATGACAGTTTTTCATATGTATCTTCTTTTTCTTGATATTCTGGGCCATTGTTTACTCACTAGATTAATTTATTTTCCCCAATTTTTCATTAACAATAGTAAAAATAGATTAAATAATATTGTGATTAAAATTGGTTGAAACTCAATTCATATAACTTAACTCAACTCACAAAATCCCGGATATTGTTAGGATCAATACCTAACTCATAGTTATAAGCAAATATTTTTTATTATTTCATCTATAATTACAAAAAAAATAGTTGAAAATGCAAAAAGATCTTCACATGTACATATATCAATTAAATTCAATATTTTATTTTTTTAGGCAATATTTTATTCTTTTATTCTATCTCAAATTCAACATTTTTATCTTGTTATTAGTACATATTAAGAATGTAATTAGTATAGAAAAAAAAAAAGAATGTAAAATGAATATGTATTACTATGATAGTTTCTTTACAAAGCTTTTATTTTTTTTGGTAACTTTGAAAAGCTTTTATGATATTTATTTGATAAATAGTACTCTAGTAATAAAATTAATTACATAATATTATTTTATTTTTTATAATTAAATTTATTTTTATTAGATTAATTAATTAATGGTACATATTTTTTTCAATTAAAAAAATTAATGGTATATAGAATTAGAGAGAAGAGATTTTTTGTGTACTGTGTGCTTCAGTTCATTTCTCTGAACTCTGAAGGTTGGTGAGTCAGTGAAATCTTTTCCAATCACAAAGAGAAAAGGTGTAACAGTCAATCATTACCATTACCATTACCATGGATGAATCTGAATTTCAACGCCTTCTTCAACTATTCCCTGTTGTTCGCTCTCGTCATTACTCTGTACCTCTCTCTCTCTCTCTAGTGTTCGTATTTGTGTTTTTTAGGGTTTATTAGAATGTTATGGGTTCTTTTTTATTTTTGATTTCTCACTTCCATTTTGTTTAAAGTTTCGATTTTTAAGATACCCATGTTGTGAATTTCGTGCTTTACATGCTGCTTCTTATGCCCATTTGCTTATACTTTGGTGTCAGATAATTTTAGATTAGCCCAATTGAGCAGATGAAGGAAATTCCACACAAAACTGAGAGGGGTTTCGTATGAGATTGAGATCTTAATTATGTCCATATATGAATTGGGTTTATTTGAAAATAAGGATGTGTTCCAGTTTTGAAGTAGGGGAATTAAATAATTGATGCAAAAGAAATTTTGTGAAATAGTTTTGTTAGTTTCAACTAGGTAATGAAGTTACAGACTATGCAGCGCGTTGTATTTCATATTGAAGGTGTATCTGAGCCGATCTGACATCCACATATGTGGTTACATTAGATCATTTCCATTTTCTCAAATCGTTATGGTGTCTGCGAGTGAGTATCGGTGATTGTGTTTGTATCGGTGCTTCATAGGTTACATAGGCTTTTGTATGAGCAATGACGATATACTCTATGGGGAACTAGGCATTGAATTTATAACTTTTTGTTCCATGTGGCGGTTGACAGCCAAAATATATAACTTTGTGAATCTATATGGTATGGATGAAATATGTTGTGGGGTAGATGATTGGTAGTTGTGCGGTCTTTTTGAGTTTCCATTTTGTGGGGATTGCCTTAAGAATGCTAGGATGTGTTCGAGGAGTTGTCTGAACTGATATAGTAATAGTATTATCTCATTTTGCTTCGTTTTTCATTTGAGGAAATGATTGGAATAATTTCCCATGTTTTCTCCATTTGCATATGTAATATGTTGGAAGACTTCAGCATTTTATAGGAAATTTAATTTTATGAATTTGAAATGCTGATTCCCACAGCATACTCTGAAACTACATGAAGCAAAATTCAAATTTTGGATTTTGTAGCTCAAATACTTTACAAGATTCTGTATTTGAGAATACACTCGGGAACCTAATTCACAACTGTTAAATTTCAGGAAGAACAATCATCCTCCAGACCATTAGCATCTGGACCTGGATCTGGATCTCGGTCTGCGCAGGAAGAGGTAGTAGCGCTGAAACTGCTGTATGCATTGATGTCTGTGTAAATATATAATGCTGTCTTAACTAATTCATCACTGCAGCTAAATGAATGGCATGATGCATGGAATGAAAATGATAAGGATTTTGTGAATCAAGGAATCAACAAACATGGTATCACATATAACCTTTATTATTTGACAAATTTATTCTGCCTATTATATTTATTTCGCAAGTTTTGATCACCTTAGATTTTCGACAAAGTATATCAAATTTCACGAGTTTATGTGAAAGATAATTAATTTTGTTACAACAATCAACTGGATTGTGTTTTCTAAACTAATGATTTGCTTTTATGAATTCTTTTTCAACTGATAGATTCATTTTGGAGCAAGCTAAAGTCAGAGGCTGCTAAAAAGGTATTTTAAATGAACATGTTTACTTTTACATGCATACTGATTTTTGTATTAGAATTGTTGAATTGTTAAAACTATTAAAAAGGGAACATTGCACATTTTTATTGGAAATTTTATTGCGCCCTTGTTTACTTCCTTCCTTACTTTTGAACCTATACAACAACACTATAATAGGCTTTGACCTTAAAAGTTTGAAGCTTATAATTCTCTTTATATTCAATTCTAAAGGTTTATTTTCCCAGACAGCACTTTCATACCCACTTTGAATTACTTCAATTTTCATTTATGCATTAGTTAATTATTATATTCTTTTTGTTGATGATTTTGTAAAGATATGGGAGAAGCATTCTAATGTAATATAGATAGGCTTTTGTTGTTGTAGGAGAGAAGCATTTTAGTTTATCATTCTATGTATGAACATTCTATAGTTGAATACATTTTCTTTTTCTCAAATTGCACTCAGAAATAGAGAGAAAAGAGAAGTGAGGTGTGTGTGTGTTTGTTGGATTACAGTTATTGTAAATAGCAGTTATAACGGCACTTTAGTGCTATAGTGTAGTGGAATTTAAACAAATCGCTATTGTTCCATGATTCGCTATTTAGTACAAAATATTATCAAATAGCGGCGTTACAACACTGTTGTGTAGTATAATTTGAACAAACAGCTATTTTCCACAATTTGCAATTGCCAATACGAATTAGGGTGTTATATCATAGTATTTGTGCTATAACTGTAATGTTGATGTTACAGAGGATTTATGTCATTTACCTGTCATTGTTAAATTAGCTGTCAAGAATACTTAGAATGAGACTCGGTTCATTGGTTCTAATGTTTCAACAGGTTGGTAAAGAAGAAGCGGAGAGATTTTGCAAGGCGTTCCAACAAGTTCATAAGAGACTAGTATGTGTAAAATGATTATCATTTTTTGCCTTTGTTTTATAGAAAATATTATCGAAGACATTTGTTTGTAGAAAAGTATATTTGTTTATTTAATATAAAAATGATTAGGAAGATAATTTGTTGAACTGCAGATTTACAACAAATATAAAGAACAATACATTGTTTCCATGAAATTCATGAAAATATAAAGAAATCTAAAATGATGTTTCTCATGAAACAAATAGAAACTGAGTTTATGTTGTTATTATATATTGTGTTTAACACAAATTTATTTTCTTGTTTTATTTCTTTAGGTCAAGGAAGAGTTGAGTTTAGACACTGCTCGAAATTTCGTAAACTCGTCCTAATGTTGCAAAGAATTACATGCATTCATTTGACATTTCCTCGAAATTCGAAATTCAGCCATTGTAATTCATTTGCACTGTATCAAATTAGTTGTCAATTTACTTATCTGTGACATTTTGAGTAGTAAAGATGGTGTGGGAATCCTAGACCAGTGATTGTATTAGAATGGTAGAATGTATCATGCAAATGTGGGAGTTTCTTTCTTCTTACTGAGAACTATATTTAAATATGTTTAAATCTGTATCCACAAAAATATTCAAAGAATTGATGGAAATAGAATAGATTGTTAACTGTTTGACAGATGGTAATAATCTAGCCTACAACAGGTCATGGTCATGTCAAACTTATATTTTTAAATGGACAAGATTAATGTTTTTCCAAAAGCCTGATTAACTAAAAGTCTAAGTTTTAGGCCATCAAAATAACAGTTTATTTCCACTCTGTCTCATCTCATGACTTCAAGTATCACTTTTTTTTTTCCTTCACAATTTGTAGTTTAACATGCCCAAAGTTTATCCTGTTTGACTTTTCATCTTTTAACCTATTTAGGGGTTGATGAAATGATAAACTTTTAAATAGACTAATAGGTACAATGAGTATTTTTTGTTTAAAAATGCGATAGTTTGTTGTGATTTTGTTAAGCAAGATAGATATTGAAATACTAATTAGTCTCTTGAATTGTTATTGCTAGATAATTTGGTTCAAGAATATTGTAAGATCACACTTCTTTACTCATGAAATTTCACAAGAGAGGATCTATTCCCATTTGGTTATTGAGATTAACCAAATTTTAAATAACCAAATTTTAAAATGATGAAATTGAAAATTCAATTACATGAGCCTTTTTGTCGGTCAATTTACTCATTAAAATTGTCTCGAAATGTATGTTTTTTAATTTTTCACTTTTTGAAATTTTGTTATTTTAAGAGTCTTAAATTGGTGATTCATTCAATCAATAGAAGAAACATGGTAACATAAAGACCTAATCTATGATAGGTTAGGTTGGATTTTTATTTATTTTTTAAATTTTTATTTATTTTTTATATAGCTTAAAAAACTAAGCTTCGAACCTCTAAAGAATTCTCTTAAGTCTATCAGACCATCTTACTTAAAAAAATATAAATAATATTTTTATTACTATTATTATATTATGTTTTTTTATGGTTTTACTACTATCATTATTGTAATATTAAGTTTTGTAGTTTGTGATAAATTATAAATTTATTAACATTTCCTGTAATTTAAATATACTAGCTTACATCAATTTATAACATATTTAAAAATACTATTATAAAATAGAATTAAAATAAAATGTTATATAATGTTAGATTATCTAAAAAGTCATGTTAAATATCAAAATAGAACTTAAATTCATTCATTGATATATTAACTTTTTAATCTATTTACAAAAAATAATACACTATTAACCACTTAAGTGATGTAGATTTTAGTAAAAAATGATAATAAATTATACTTTTATACAAATTTTCATACCTTATCAAAACTTCTATTGTTGAATCTCACAACTTCATCAAATTTCTATAGTCATACACCCATAATTTAGCTAAAACGTTTGTTAGTTATGCTTGCACTTATGTTCACACAATATCCTATCATGCATTGATAATTTAATTCTTAATAAAATGCATTAGAAATTTGTCAAATGGTAATAAGTATCCTAGAAATTTGTCAAATCAAATATAAAAATAGTCAATTCAAAATTTATTGAAAGTTGTATTTTTAACTTTTTAAAATTTTAAATTTTTTGAAATTTTACGCGACACAACAAGTATAGCGTGAAATCAACTTATATGGTGCTCATAGAAATTGATTTGTACTAGTTTAGTCAACTTTGATAACTTTATGATAAGTTTTATTAGGAGACAAGTAAATAGTGTTGCTCACTTGTTAGTAAGAGTGTCAATATTGTATGCTAGTCACCCACGTTTTGATTATATTCCATTTTGTATTGAAGTTACTATTTTAAATGAAATGAACTCTCACTAATATATGGTTTACACATTAAATCTCTTACTAATAAACTCCGTCTAACTTTTTTTATAGTTGTTTCTCCAAATCCTAACACTAGGTTCTCTTCTTCTTTTTCTATTAGAGATGGGTGGTTTAAGATCTTTTTTTGGTCTATAATCATACTTCTAAATTGTTTTTCCTTCATTTTATTTAAATAAGTGGCTTCCACATAAATTTAGTTTTTCTTTAACATTTTTTGTTGTGATTCCGTAGTCTGAGTGTGACGCTTTTTGATTTTTCCATCTTGATGCGACACTTTTTTCGGTTTTGATGTTGTGTTCGTTTAGGTTGATAGAATAACTTTAATCTATTGCAGATTTCAATTAATTAATGACTTTAGTGTCTTCAACATTACATATCCGAAGACATATATATTCCGGACACTTGAATTTTGTCATATTTGTAGACATATTGCCGTTTTACACTATTAACTTGGATGATGTGAGTTTGTTCACAGATTCATCTTTTATGTTTTTAGTAAATTTGAATTTGTATTGTATCAATACATTCTACAATTTGAATAAATGAATATAATTTCTTTTAGTTAAAAAAAAAGAAGCTTAAATGCACTTTAAATCCCTTGTTTTGTTCAAAATTAACTTTTAATGATGTGGTACAACTTAATTGTATAAATAGAATCGTGTTTAACGTTATTATCTTTTTCTTCATCGATATTTATTTATGTTGTTACTAATAAATGCGATCATGAAACTTTGTCGAATAAAAAATAAAAAAATTGATCATAATTAATGACATGAATACGATTTCTTTGTATCACATTGTTGCCAATACATAATTGAACATGCAAAATCAAAAAAAATGAAGGGAAAAATCTTCCATTTTTTATTATACGCTCTAGGCATTTGATAGCAATAACTTTATAATTTTTATGTAAAAAGTTATAATGATTAATGGTGCAAATATAATATAATTTAAATGACTATATTGGTTACAAACTAAAATAGGTAAAATTACACCTATAGTTTTTTAAGTTTAACTCATTTCCCACTCAGGTCATTTAAGTTTATTTTATCCTAATTCAGTTTTTTTTAAGTATTTGCATCGTTAATCATTTATCTCAATTTCGACAACCATCAGTTCAATCGAAAATTTCTAATTATTTAAAATTCCACCAAATTCTACAATAATATATCTCTCGTACTAATCCTTCATAAAATATTTATCAAATCTTAAAAATTATTTTTTTTATTTATTTTCTCTCCGTCAATTTAAAAATAATAAAATTCTTTAAGTAATCAATAACTTTAACTTGGCAAAGTAGATTTGACCACGCAAGGGGCATATAAATAAATAGCTACCAACTGAAAACTACCTTATGTCTGTCTCTATTGAATTGAAAGTTGAAACAAAGTGATTTATTAATGAAATTGCATTGCACATTTTCATTCTTACTCTTCTTCTTCATCTACCCTCTTTTAATTCCATTTCCCCCAATTTCTAGGGTTTCTCCATTCCCTTCTATCCCTTCAACTCTTTCTCCCCTTTTTCAGGTCTGTACCTTTCTTCCATTTCTCTTTTTTCTTGGGTCTCAAATTAATTTCCCAACCAATGTTCCAAAATTGAAAAAATTACATCTTTTTTTTATTTATTGTGTTCATTCAGTGTGATTTTTCCTTTCACTGCATTTTTGCTTGTATTATTCTTTCTCATTTTTCAATGTGGAGCTGAGTTTCAAGTTTCAGCTAAGTTTTTCTTCTTGATAATTGTGATCAGCTGCAATTTAAAATGTCATAAGCACAATATATCTTAATCATCATCAAAATTCATACCTGTCATGTATTTATTTATTTGAAGATTTATGATCCTGATCTTAAGAAGATTGCATTTTCTAATTTGATATTGTTCATTAAAATAAGGCTTTCACTTGATGTTGAGATTATCAGAACAGAACAATCAATGTTACCAAAAAAGAAACAACCTAATTTATTTAAGCTTATAAGAAAATTGAAGAGTAGGATATACATTTGGATTTGGCTGTTGATTATATTATACTCCAATAACTTTGTCATCATTTTGAGTAGGTGGAAATTTGGTAATGAAAATCACTTCACACAAACATGCTTTAGTACTACTCAAATGTGGAAAGGTAGTAAATGAATTGGAACACATTTACATTTCAACTACTCCTATAGCATGAAAGTGAGTTGAAACTTGAAAATGATTTTTCTACCCAATTGAGACAACAATGAGTTGAGGATTGAAAATCAAAATATTTGCATCCAACATTTTCCTTTCCTTCATTATTTCACATTCTTTGAATATGAATAGGCACATAATATGAAGATGAAAATATGAATGACCTTACTACATAGATATATTGGTAGCAAATGAGGTTTTAACATATGCTCTTGATTATGCGTGGTACTAACTCATTTATCTTTTGCTAGTTTCCTTTGACTCTTTTACTTCACCATGTCAAGTTTGGAGGAACCACTCGGTGTTGACAAGTTGCCAAGCATGAGTACTATTGATAGGATTCAGCGGTTTTCGTCTGGTACTTGCCGTCCCCGAGTAGATAACTTGAGCATGGGAAACTTCTCGCTCGAAGGACGAAGTTGCAGTACATCTAACAGCTGCAAGTGAGTCATCAAACATTGCAACATAAATTAGGCTCTTAAATACATTTTATTGCTCTAGCATCCAACCACATTCTGTCCTCTTTTAAATTCTAATCACTATCAGAATGGCTTCGGATTCCCTGCATTTAAAAACATGTAGTTACCCGCATGAATTGATCTCAGCTATCGATTTAAGATTGACTAGCTCACATTGCAACTTCATCGAATTACTTTTAAATAATTTTCACCATTGATTTAAGATTGGACGGCCAAGAAGAAACCTGCATTTAATAAATGTGACATGCATTTACTGCGTGGAATCCAAATCCTATCATCGTATATTTTTTGATTTGTTTTCTCTACCAGCTTTATTCATAACACAACCTTTTTATCTTAATTGCAGTGATTATGATGATGATGAAGAGTATACAGCAGAGACATTCCCATGGAAAAGACAAACAAGAAACTTGTTTCGGAACGAATTCTTCAGCCAAAAGGCTAATACCAAAGCGAGGAACTCAACGAAGTTTGAAGTGATTGATGATTCATTCTCTGAGTGCCAGTATAGTCCAAAGTTCAATAACAAAGACATTCCAAATTTGACATATAAGGTAATTCAGTGGCTGCATTTTCTTTATTTATTTATATTTCAAGTTTTTCTTAGGTACTGTATTAGTTACTTTCCCTTTTCCTCTACATGTTTCCAACTGTGCAATAGATTTCAATTTTTATGTAATCAATTTATATTATAATATTTCTTTGGCTTGTAGTAATTAGTAATTATAGCATCCTTACCAATTTATAATTTGATAATGGCATAATGCAGCTTCTGAAAGGTATACCAAGGATTGTAAAGATTGTGGAAGTTGGTCCAAGAGATGGATTACAAAATGAAAACAACATTGTACCTACAGCTGTAAAGATTGAATTGATTCATCGACTTGCTTCTTCTGGATTATCTGTTATAGAGGCAACAAGTTTTGTATCTCCCAAATGGGTCCCACAGGTACATTGACTTTATATATATGTTAGGTAACATTAAATTGATGGTTTTTGAGAATTATTTCTGTTGTGAAACTTATCCATGTTGCATTTTTCTGATATTAATTCTCAATCCTTTTGATCAAATAAGGTTTAATATGGATTTTTTAGAATACTTGTATTGGAACAAAAAAGGCAATTATTCTATCAAATTTTGAAATATTTCTATTGAATAAAATCTAATTCATTCATAGACTTTTGAATGCCTTTTGTAATTATATTTGTGATTTCTCTGTATTCCAGTTGGCTGATGCAAAGGATGTAATGCAAGAAGTTCATCATTTGAGAGATGTCAGATTGCCAGTTCTTACACCTAATATGAAGGTACATATATCTTGAATAATTATAAACAAAATGTTTATATTCAGAACTTTGATTGGTTACTTTTATAGGGTTTTGAAGCTGCTATAGCAGCTGGTGCTAAAGAAGTAGCTGTGTTTGCATCAGCTTCTGAATCATTCTCAAAATCAAACATAAACTGTAGTGTTGAAGAGAGTCTTGTTCGCTACCGAGCTGTTACTTGTGCTGCTAAAGAACTCTCAATTCCTGTAAGAGGGTATGTCTTTTACTTTTTCAAAATATTCTAACACATCTCTCACAAACAGTTTTAAACATCTATAGTTTTTTATTGATGTGAATTAAGTTTATATTATGTGCATTAATCCATTTAGTTTTATTTGTTTTCAAATGTCATAGGTATGTATCATGTGTTGTTGGATGCCCGGTCGATGGACCAATCTCTCCGTCGAAAGTTGCATATGTTGCTAAAGAATTATATGATATGGGTTGCTTTGAAATTTCCCTTGGTGATACAATTGGAGTTGGTACACCAGGTAATTAGTTAGATCAATTTTATTTTTATCATTAAAACTAGTGTGCAGACACCAGATGGACATTTACGTACTCGTCGGTCTGCATTTCTCGAATGAAAATCATAGTTGGCCTCCATCATGGCAAAAAAATTAAGTTTGGTGTTTTGAACGAAATTCTATCATTTAGTATTAGTGTATTTGTTTATTTTAGATGAATTTTATTTTTATCATTGAAATTAGTGTATTTGTTTATTTTGTTGATAGACTTCTACTATTATTCTAGACTGTCTTTTTAATATAAACTTGATAAGGAAAAAATGCCATATTCTTTCAGAATTATGAGAATTTATTATTGGTTCCATGATTATTATGATATAATATTCCATGTTTCTTTCATGTTCAGGAACTGTTGTCCCTATGCTTTTGGCTGTAATGGCTGTTGTTCCAATAGAGAAGCTTGCTGTCCACTTCCATGACACTTATGGTCAATCCCTTTCAAATATTCTTGTGTCCCTCCAAGTAAGTCATCAGCTTATAGCTTTAGCTTTTTACTTGTTTATAATCATTTGGTTTACAATTTTTTTTGAGTTTGCCTCTTCTTCGTATACTTTAAAGTACGAATCGAAGCGTTGAGATTAAACTAAGTTAATCAATGCAAGCAACCTACAATATAATGTTTCATCTCAATCAAATAAATAGTTTACTTTGCTTATTTCATTCAAGTATGTAATGCAAGAGTTCCAATTATGTAGGTGTTAATATACAAGCTTAAACCAGACCTATTGACATAAACAC
Source organism: Cicer chorassanicum (assembly GCA_037974735.1). Lineage (NCBI taxonomy): Eukaryota > Viridiplantae > Streptophyta > Magnoliopsida > Fabales > Fabaceae > Cicer > Cicer chorassanicum. Next base: position 43,407,059 of record JBBPBP010009778.1, read on the forward strand.
TTGTGAGACTATTTTGGAAAGCTTATAAAAACAACTTATGACATGTTCATAAGCTGTTTTCAGCATATTTTCATAACCAGGATAGCTTATGAAAACTGATTATAGCTTATATGAAAACAATTTGACTTTATTTTATCTTTTGTTATAAAAAATTAGAAATAGTTTAGAATAAACACCTATATGATAAGCGCTTAATTTAACTGGTTATCCAAATAGGGCTTACTCTGACACTCTAATCGTAATAATAATTGATTTGTATTTATACAGATGGGAATTAGTACAGTGGATTCCTCTGTTGCTGGTCTTGGAGGGTGTCCATATGCTAAGGGAGCAACAGGAAATGTTGCTACTGAAGATGTTGTTTACATGCTGAATGGAATTGGTGTAAAAACTAACATTGATCTTCAAAAGCTCATGTTGGCTGGAGACTTCATCAACAAGCATTTATGCCGGCCGTCAAGTTCAAAGACTTTCATCGCTTTGAACCGAGTCGCGGCGGATGCCTCATAGATTCATGATTTAATCATATATATGTTATGTGCCATAAAATATATTAACATGCATGCTTCATGCAGTCACTGATGATTATATCATATACTATTATATGTTCCTTTTTTCGTATATTAGTAAAATATAAGAGGAATAAAAAGTTCAACTCAGATGAATGAGTTTTGGAAAGGAAGAAGTGATGCATTCAATGTGTCAATAATAAGTGCAAGGTGCTAATTAAGGGTAAGAGTTTCATTTTTATTGCTAAATGTTTTTCTCCTTCTTATGTATATGTTTGCTTTGTGGAATTGATTTATACATTACTATAGATTAACATGTGAAAAGATGAAAGAAAACACGGGGAGGTGTATGTAAACAAGGGTTCTTGAAACCAATAGACTATGTGTCGTTCAACAACAAGAGCCACAATTAGGAAATGGTTTTAAGAAAAATTATGCTCACTGGATTATCAAAATATAACTAGAATTTCATAATGATATACACAATTTAGAGAAAGTTAACTCCATTTAAAACAAAAAAGGTAAATTATCCATAATCACTCTAATTGTGTACTTTTATTAGTAAATTAACAATATGAAAACTATTTTAAGAAAAATTGTGTATAGTGTTAAATATCTAATCATTTATGATCTACATTTGTACTCGGTAGATTTCAAATAAGTCTCAAAAATATTTGTAGGCCAATTCATTAGCAACATACAAGACAATACATAACTTGGCCATATTATTAATAATTGTAGACGTACATAATTTATTTTATACAAAAATTCTCATATTGAATTACTTAAGAGACAAAAAAAATGAGAATGCTCACAGACTTAGTAGAGCAACTCTTGTCTTTAACTTGCTTCTAAATCCCATTTAAATAAGGAATAAAGAATTTTTCTTTTTAACAAAAAAAAAAAGTCCAACAACTCTTTAAAAAATGATGAGGAGAAAAAAAAAGGGCCAACAACTCTTTAATAGTTGATATCAATTTTTTAATTTAAAACAAATTAGTTTTCCACAGCCGGGATTCGAACCCGGAATTCAATTATAGAATTTGCCTGTAGTGCTACTGCGGATCTAATGATCTTTGTTGGTATATTATATATTATATAGTATACACTATCAATATAGTTGATTATTTTGGCGAGAAGTTCGTTGTTATTATTATTATTCTTTTTTTGTGTGTGCATGTGATTTTAAACTTAATTTTCAAAATTCATTTAACTTAACATTAAACGATTTTGATGTTGAGTATTAATTGTAAGAGAAAATTGCACTTACCTCATTCGAGGTCTTGTTAAATGACACTCACACTACATCTAGTTTTCGAAATGCATTTACCTCTCGTGCTCTCATTAAAACAATTGTGCATAACATTTTTATGGTCGTGACATATTCTCTATGAAAATGATTTTTTACTTTTGTCCACAAATCCTAAAAAACCATTGCTGAAGACAATAAAAGACGGCACAAGTTTTTTGAATGTTTCAGGTCGCGGTTTTATGAGTTTGTTTTGCCAACATTTCATAAATGTTGCATATAGAGTTAGGCCACGGTTTTTTGGTACATTATTTCTGTTTTAGGCAACACATTTGTAACGTTGTCAAAAATATATGCAACCTTTTTTTGTCTAAGGCAATTGATTTGTTTCGGGTCCATAGACATTGATATCGACAAAATAAGTGAGAAAATAGGATCCATAGACATTGGTAGGGACAAAATAAGTGAGAAAGTTCCCCATGATAGGAAACCAAGACAAATACATAGAGTAATGCAGATGACATGGAAGAGGAGAAGTGGAGTATTAGAAATAGTGTAAATGTCATTTAAAGAGAACTCATGGAAGGTCAATGTAATATTCCTAAATATATATATATATATATATATATATATATATATATATATATATATATATATACATGTGATTCATCATCGGAGATTGGGTCTAATGAAAAAGGTTAGACTCCCACGATATTGTGAAATCGAATTTGGATCCCCCATTAAAAAAAGTGCCTATTATTTGTGTCTGTTGCGCCATTAAAAAATAAGTGTAAACATGCTCAAATTATTCAAGCTACATAAATTCATTTAAGGTGCTAGTCCTTTTTATAAATGTTTTCCTTAATTTGCACATCTTCTATTGGTTGAACTTTTAATAATAAATCTAATTATGTGTCAATCGTGTTACATTATGTCGGATTTTTTTTAGATATAATGTCGAACATTGTTTTGGCCATTTTATTTTATTTTATTTTATTTCAGTTTTTAAAATGTCTAACATTTTTCTTACCTATATAAAATATATTGAGTACATTCAAATTCCGCATACATATAATTGTCGATTAAAATGTAACAAAAAATTTCTCATAATGTTGAATCGACAACAAACTTGAATAATGCTTTATCTAGATTAAGTAAGGGACTAAAGGGTTGATTTTACAATTAAGATGCATACACAAAGTATTCGGTTTATTCAAGCATTACAACAAACCATTAACAAACAAGATTTACAACTGTGTTAAATGACTTGTTATGCCTCTTCAATTGAGTTATCACATTTCAATGATAATGTGAGTTATGGTTAAGCATAATATAACACTATTTGTATTCGTGTGTATTCATACGAACTCATCTTAATTTTGATAAGAGAACATTCTATTAATCAGATTTGAGTATGTTGATATATTCTCTCAAACATATTCTACTAGTAAAATTATTATTATTATTATTATTA
>JBBPBP010009778.1:43410479-43422823 GCA_037974735.1 Cicer chorassanicum
TCATGAATTCTACTACTTTATCTTGAAGAATAAAAAGACAAATTACATACATTTAGAAATAATTGTATAGTCGTAATCTAAAATAAAAATTATTTGAGTATATACATTAAAAAATGCTAATCATTTAATTATTTAAAAAATATACATTATTTAATTATTTCTTAAATTTACTTTTTCTTTCTTATGAATGTGCCTAAATGTTGTGACTAAATTTTATACCCACACAAAGATTTCCCAATTACATAAGAGTCATGTTAAAAATATTTACTCATAAAATGTACACATTAAATTCACTTTCAATTTTACTCAATAAAATTAAAAGTTGCTTATAAATAAAAATGGAGGTAGTAAGTATTGAACTAAAGACAAGTAAAAGAAAAAAGTGGTATACCGATTTTATTTTAGAAGGGGAGAGAGTTCTTTAAAATTTTAATAAATGATTATTGAAAAAAAAGAATTCTGCAGCCGGGAATCGAACCCGGAATTCATCATTTGAATTTGCCTGTAGTGCTACTGCAGATGTTATATCATATTTCGGCCTATTATATATATATAGGATCATAGTATAAATTTTTTGTGCATATTACAAATTCGTCGGTTCTTTAAACTAGTTCATCTGCATCATACAAATCCTTTTTTTTTGTGCATATTTATTCATAGCTTTTTTGCTAAAACATTTATATATATTTTTTTTTACGAGCTACCTCCAGTTAGAAGTTTGTACTAATCCTTTAATCTAGATAGATTCATTTATGGGACTAATTTTTCTTAATGTGTTTAAATATGAAACACCAAACTTTTAAAGCCAAACATATCCTTAATCCCCTGTTTTTCTATAATTACACTTCCCAAAAACCAAAAATATTTACCCCATTTTGAGGTCATGCTGATCAAGGAATGTATTTTCCAAGAAATATTTACACTTGTTCAACCGTTTCCACTTTTCATATTTTTGTATGTAGTAGATAGGAATTTTTAGTGTTGAAATTTGTTTCTAGTGATTGTTCAACTAATTTCTTTTTGACATTATGGAGGTTGAATTTGTTGACCATAGTATATACATAGTATTTTAAAAAGTAAATTTTCGTCAAATACAAGATAATTATTTGAAATAACTTAAATCTATTTAATAATTAATATTTAATAGAATTATTTTTCGATATAAAATCGAACTTCAAATAAATAATTAAGAGATTTAAATAGTACCATGTATGTCTTATTATGTTGATGTTCTACTTTTACTTAAACAACCTTCATTTTTCTCACTAGTTTTGTACAAAATGCTTAAGTGGTTGCAATTAGTACATTAAGACATAAAAAGTGACTAACTGAACTTATAATGCAGCTTATAATATTAACAAATTGTGATCAATATAATATTTTAAAAATAAAAATACAATTCAATCACAACCATTACTTGTCTTATGATACCATCAATAGGATACCTAATTATTTCATAAATTTAATTGTAATAGCCATGACCAATATTAAAAAAAAAATGTGACCTTTTATAAGTGAAAGCATTTGATATCCCAATTATGGTATGGGGGGAGCCATTACTTTGACTAGTAAAAAAGGGAACCAAATGTAAACAGAGTAAGAAAGAGACATTAATTATTTGTTTTTGCTTGTGCACCAATTTATTTCCTTGCTTTAATGATAGCACTAAATGTACTCAACCAATTGTCTGATTTTTTTCTAAAAATAAAAATAAATATATGCATTTTTCAGTCAAAGGCTCTCAAAGCTACTTAACACCCTCTGAAAATGGTCTCTAAGCTCCATTCCTTAATCTCATTTTTGGCAGTGGTTGGTGTTGGTCATCATGATGAACACTTTTCTTTGATAATGTCATTATTGAGAATTGTGAGTGTTTTACAGATAACCAGATAATATGCATGGTAAAGATTGAAGACCTAGAAGAAAAAAAAGAAATGCATGATTGTTTAGAATGTTTTAACATGAGATATGGATTTTTTTTTATATTATAAGTTATGTACATTTATATATTGGGAGATGAAATGTGTGAGTTTTAAATTTCTATTTTGTCATTAAAAAAGTTACTAACGCAATATTAATTTTAGATAAGTTTTAATCTTTGCTAAGTGACTAAACCCGACTTCATTCAATAATAGAATTATTATAGTATTTCATCCTAGAAATAAATGTATATCTATGAGATTTAAAAAAATTAGATAACAGGTCTTGAAAAAATGATATATGATATAAGTAAAAAGAAGAAAGAATAAAAATAATACTTAAACAAAATTATGTAAATGATTATAACTCATATATAGCATTACATAAATAAAATGTTAGAAAACTAAGTGAAAAAATAAGAAAAGAAAAAAAAATAAGACGTAAAAAAACAAATATTATTAAATTTTTAGAATTTTAATTATTAATTTTATTATTTTTCATTTTTTTAATGTTTAAACATTAAAAAAAAATTACAACAACCATAGAAGGAAAGTAGCAGCTAGCTCTGGATGCAACCATATATACCCACTTATATATTAAAAAAACAACTATTTTAAATTTAAAATCCTTTTAGGTTAAATTATGTAATGCTTAATCATTGCAACCTCTAATACAAAGCAAAAATATTATATCAAGAACGTTAATTAAACAAATCATAATGTGTTACCATGCTAGTTAGTATTAACTTTCAACCAGCTGGCAATTAAAGTTGTAAATTGAGATAATTTAAGCATACCTTTAATAGATTATTTGGTATGAGTGACAAGGAACTCCTAAACTTTAAATTATAGAGGTCAAAGTTTCGATCATTTATTTTTATCCATAAAAAAACTCAATAAAAAAGAGAAAATTCACTTTATGTAACAATTAAGTTCCTCAAAAGAGATTAATTAATTTACATTAACATTTTATACTTCGTATTTATATCATAATTAAAAAAACTCTCAATTGATTACATTTAGAAAATCCTATACGTCTAATTTCATAATATTGTCCTATACATCTATGGTTAAAAACAAAAACAAATCATATTGTCAAAGTAGGTAAATTCCAAATCATACTCAAGTATATGTGTTTGTATGTTGTTTTGGGATTAAAGGATAGGATTAGGAGTAAGGGAAGAATATTGACATGGCTAGCTAGTTCATGATCAATTTCCCATTTTTCCATGAAGTGGTTACAGAAATTCATGCTTAGGTCCTATATATGTTGAATTATACTTGCTACAAATATCATGCATGCCATCACATTCAGCTAAAATAGTAACTTTTTAATGGGAATGAGAAAAAGGATGTAATCTACAAAAGTAGATTTTTTTCAGTATATTCTTCCAATCTTTTCATGACATAAAGCAAAGGAGCCTCCCACAAGAGGGGCCAAAAATTAAATTAAAAAAAATGTTCACAACCAAAAGCTAAGAACATTTTCACTTGTGTAAAGTAAATGAAGACAACATCATTCTTAGTGAGAAAAATATTCATGTATTCATTGTTTACATTTTCATGGCTTATTGTCAAACTCCCACTAGTTTGACCAATTATTATCTTTTTCGCATTGGCTATAATTCCGACATAAAAAAGCACTATATTTTTTAAAAAATGTCCACAATAGAAGTTTTATTAGGGAATTAAACAATATTCCATCTGATCTTGATCTTGAATATAAAAAAAATTATGTCAATAAAAATTAATTAATTTAATTTAAAATTTAAACAAAATAAATTTATTTTTATTAATTTATTTTCTCTTATAATTGAGATCTTTACAATAAAAATTAATTTATTTAATTTAAAATTTAAACAAAATAAATTTATTTTTATTAATTTATTTTTTCTTATATTTAAGATAAAAAAGTATATCATTAAACAGTATTTTTATTTATTCTTTATAGACTACTCTAAATATATATGGACCTAAGACAACCCATACATACACATTCAAATTAGTTTAGAATCTAAAATTCAATCCAATGACGTGTCTTATTTAAAAAGTTCCAAATATATTCAAATAATAAATAGTCAAAAGGCTAAGAGCAACACAAATGCTATTCTACCAATGTTATAATCACACTTTGACATTATTATACTACAACAAACTTTTTCCTTTTATATATGTCTTCAAGTTTTAGTGAGATTACTTTAAGAAAAAGTCTTTACAGCTAAAAACAAATTTTGTACAAAATTGTAATTAAAGAATTTTAAAAAAGAAATAATTTACAAACATTATTTACTTAATCATCTAATAATGTTTGGATCCTCTATAATTACTATAGTACAATAACCGTAAAAACAATTAAATTTAATGAGAAAAATTCAATCTCTAAATCTAATTATCTTTAAACATTATGATATTCAACATCAAGGTCTCTCGTGCAATAATATATTAGTATATGCAATATGCATAAGAAGTGAACTTGAGAACAACATCACCTAGCTCCAACAGAAGAAGCAAAAGGATCCTTTAATTTTCTCTCTGAATTTCTCTCTCTGGTCCATAGTTGTTTCCCAAGTAAAAAACATCCAAACACATTCTGCATCACATTTATTTCCATTTAAGGCACCAAACCCTATGCACATTGACTCACACCTCTCATTGACTATCCTCATTTTCAGAGCTCACACTTCAAAATTTACACATCATATACATTTTTAAAAACACACGATCTATGGATTTGGATTCTCTATAGTAATAAAAGCACGCATGTTACGTACGTTAAATAATCTCAATCATTGATTTGAAAATCAGACAGTTCAAATAACAGACTCGGTAAATCAATTTTAAATAATTTCAATCATTGATTTAGATTCAACGGTTGAGATCGGCAATTGCACAATGAAGTTACTACAGAGACACCATTGAGCTAAAAAGGAAGACAAAGGGCACTACAATTGCATCACAAATTCACACAACCCTTTACTATCCTTTCTTCAAAAACAAAACTTTTCTTCCTCTAAAGCTTAATTTTTTTTCTTGGCATTTTTTTTAGTGACCCTTTTTTGAATCAGATCCAAAAAAGGAACCTTGTTTTATTTTATTCTTTATTGGGTTTTGAGCCAATTATATAAAACTTCCATGCATAATATTTTTGCTTTGAGAATATGAGGCTAATGAGTCTAGTTTGTTTCTTCTGGCTCCTTGTGTTGGTTCTTTTCTTGTTCAAAAGTACATTTTCTGCTGAAGGGTATGCAAAATCTCACAACTTTAGAACTGAATCTATGTCAAAGCTTAGTCCTTTTCAAGGTTCAAGACAGAATTCAGGTGAAAAAGGTCATGAAGATGTTCTTGGTGATGAGAAAAGGAAAATCTACACAGGTCCTAATCCTTTACATAACAGATAAGTTGAAATTTATGTACATAGTTTTTTTTTTCTTTTATTATTTCAAGCTCCCTCTTTGATCTGTAAATATTTTTTCTTCAAAAAAATTTCACTTTTTCATATGTTATTTCTACCATTCTCTTTTCTTGTAAGAGTTTGTGACTTGTAATTTTGATGAACCAGTTTCTTCTGGTTTAATTGTACTAGTCAATAATCATATATAAAAATGTTGATTTATGTTACAATTTACAGTATAATAATTAATTTAGCAATAAATGGAAAAATATGAGTCGAGATAGAAATTAAAACAAAAAGACAAGATGTGAATCATGAATAATTTGGCTACCATTAATGTAGTTGTTGTAATGTAGTGACTATTTAACAGCTTTTGGCATTTTTCAATGTTTGCCTTTTTCCTTTATTTGCATGCAATGGAGAAAAGTCTGCAGACAGCTACTGATATATAATGTTTGTATCTTAATTTGTTTTGTATACATTCATTTTTTATTGATTTAAATATATAATTATTAATTCATGTTCTGTCATTTTTTTAGAGTTATTTTGGATGGGACTTTAGGACAGAGGTACTCGCGGATGGCATTGAATTAATTTTGTCTGCTTCAAAGAAAAAAAATCTATCTTAGACCATATCATTTTACATGCTTGTGCTGCTTATTTAATTAGTATATAGTTGCTTTGATTTTGAAACAAAATATGGATCCTCTCATACTATGATTCCAAAATGAAAAATATTTGGGTCATACTTGTGGAACTATACTCTTGGGTTGTGAAGGATTGTTTCACATTGGACTAAAGAGTGTTTAGTCGGACAAATTTGAAAATTTTATGCAATTCAAATTCAAATGTTTCAATTATATTTTATTTATTTTTCTAAAAAAATAGTTAGGATTGAACAATTGTTTATTTAAAAGTTGGGAAACTTTTAAAAATTTTAAAAGTTTTGGAGTAAAAGTGAAAATTAAATTTGAGTCATAAATGAAATTTTAAAAAAGTGGAGGGACTATTTTGCAAATTTTTAGGAACCAATTTTCAAAAAATATATATAATATAGGGATTAATGTACAAATTTTGAATATATAGGGTCAAAGTTGTTAATTTAAAAAATTATAGACTTATGATTCATATAATATAAAGTAAATAGGGAGTTTGAAATTCGTAATTTTTAGGTGGTATTTGAAAATTTAACTTTACAAAACACTCTGTAAAATTGTTTCATTTTGAAATTTTTCTAAATTTATTATCTAAACAAAATAATTTGCATCAAGGGATTTGAATCCCCTAAAAAATTACATTTTCTCAAAAAATTATGTCATCCAAACACACTCTAAGAAAAATTATACAAGTGGGTTGAATATCTTATCCTTGCCAAAAATATTAAAATATTATGTATATGAATCATCTCACTTATATATTGTTATATATTCCCTTTTTCATCTAATAGAAAACTTTTAACTCAAACTCGATACACAAATAATCTTCCTCTCAAGTGTGAGTCTATGTATTTATTTTGGTATGTTATTTTCAAACGAAATTTTTTTCATACACATACAATTGCATCACTATTGACACTATACATCAACCCCAATCTTTATACTCCTCCTGGAACTCCTCCCAAAACCACCTTAAAATAATGAAAATATTGTTCATAGCCATGAATACAAAATTTGTCTCTAAAATCTAATCATGTTACATAATGTTAGGATTTTTTTTTTAGATATACATATAATTGTGGATAAAAATGTAACAAAAAAATTCTCATAATGTTGAATCGACAACAAACTTGGATAATGTTTTCTCTAGATAAAGGGTTGATTTTACAATTAAGATGCATACACAAGTATTCGGTTTATTCAGGCGTTACAACAAACCATTAACTAGTAAAATATTTGTTCTTTTACTTGTAAATGTGCCTAAAATTATTGTGAGTCATGTTAAAAATATATTCTGCAGCCAGGATTCGAACCCGGAATTCAACTATAGAATTTGCCTGTAGTGCTACTGCAGATGTTGTGTCATTTTTCGGCCTATTAATTATATATATATCGTGGTATCAATGTCGCCGGTTCTTTAAATTAGTTCATCTGCATCATACAAATTTTTTTTTGGTGTGTTTTTTGTTAAAATATTTATATTTTTTTTACGATCTACTTCCCGTCAGAAGTTTTTATTAATCCTTCAATCTAGATAGATTCATTTATAGAACTGATCTTTTTCGTAATGTAGAGATTATTTTGTAAATTTTTAAGAACTAATTTGAAAATATATATATATATATAATATAGAAACAAATGTACAAATTTTGAAATATATAGAATTAAAATTGTAAATTTAAATATTGTAGAGAATATTTTATGATTCATATAATATAAAGTAAATAGAGAGTTTGAAATTCTTAGTTTTAAGTGGCATTTAAATTTTTTCTAAATTTATTATCTAAAAAAGTAATTTGCATCATGGGATTTGAATTCCCTTAAAAAATTACGTTTTTCTCAAAAAATTATGTCATCTAAACGCACTCTAAGAAAAATTATACAAGTAGGTTGAGTATCTTAACCTCACCAAAAATATTAAAATATTATATATATAAACCATCTCATATATATATTGTTATATATTTCATTTTTTTCATCTAACAAAACACTTTTAACTGATACTTGATAAACAATTAATTTTCCTCTCGAGTGCGAGTCTATGTATTCATTTTGATATGCTATCTTCAAACGAAATATTTTTTATACACATACAATTGCATCATTATTGATACTATACATCAATAGGATATGCCATCAAAATGTCTTATTACTCCAATCCTTGTACTCCTCATAGAACTCCTCCCAAAACCACCTTAAATTAAATAATGAAAACATTTTTCATAGCCATGAAGACAAAATTTGTCTCCAAAATCTAATCATAATTCATAATACACGAATGATTTTTTTGCACATAAATAGCCATTCGACAAAGTATGAAAGACATCCAACCTACTCCCTCTATCCTTAAACTTTAGTCTTTTAAAATTTTTATTTTTATCTCAAAATTTTAGTTCTTTTAAAAAATCAAGATAGTTTTTACATTTTTAATATATTACAATCGTTGATTATAAAAGATATTTAATTGTTATCAAAATTCCTTTTAAAGTCATCCCTATAGAATTATGATTTATAAAAATAATTTTTGCAATCGGAATTCAAACCCAAAAATTCTATAAATAAATTAACAAATCTGTGATACTGCACGTTTGTGTAAATTAGTGGCAATCATTTATTTATTGCGTTAAATTTGTTTTAACTCTTGCAAAATTATGGTATTTCAAATTCAATTCTTTTAGTAAAAAAAATTTAATTCTTAAAAATATTTATTCACTTTTAGTTCTTATTTTAATTTTATAGAAATATTTTTAGGGACTAAAAGTATTATTTAAAAAAAATTAAAATATGAACTAAAAGTGAATAAATAAAATTTAGAGAATAAAAATTGAAACATTTATATAGAGACTAAAAATAAAATTTCAAAATTTTATAGAGACTTAAAAATTTATTTAACATTTATTCTCAATCACAAATTCATATCATCAGCAAGAGCTTTGTATTTTTTTGTTTTATTCTTTGTGCTTGTTAATAGTTAAAAGTCTCATTTGAAGAGATCAAAGTGCTCAATGTGATCAAAGTCTCATAGATTAGTCTTTTGGGTTGGGTTTTTCTCATGTGCTTAATTCTTAGGCTTGTCAAATTAATGAAAATTATACCTTTGTACCCCCAAATTTATATTCCTTTATCCAAATTTTATACAAACTACTTATTTTATCCCTTTTTTAAAATTAAACTTTGTACCGAAAAACCTTTAAAAAAATTCTAGTACACAAACTTCAAATTTTTGAAAATACATGTGTACCGTAAAATTTAAAAAAAAAAAAATTGATACACAAAAAACGGAAAACTTGAAAAAAAAATTCCGGCATACAAAGATTAGGGTTTAAACCTTAAACCCTACCAAAACACATTCGTGTACCGGAAATTTTTTCAAGTTTTCCAGTACTCAGAGGTTATGATTTAGGGTTTAAACCCCAAATCCTACCAAAACAAACTTGTGCACCGGAAAACAAAAAAAATTTCCGGTACACAAAATCAAATTTTTTAAAACACATGAATTTTAAAAAAAAATTCCGAAACCAAATTGAATTTAGTGGGGATAAAAAGAAAATTCAAATAAAAAAGAAGTAAAATAGAAAGAAGTATCTAATTTTCCAAATTAATGTTTTCATTGAGAGTCTTTTACAACAAGACTTACCTATAGGTTGAATTAATATACTTCATTGAATAAGCTCTCTCACTTAATAAACTAATATTTTAGGTTAAGTTCTTCTCGTGGGCTTAACTTCTGTCATTGATTCAAAAATGTTATTAATTAATAAGTATTGACATTGTAAAAAAAAAATCTGATATATCTATACATTACCATGAAGATTTTTCTTGTTATTACACTATTTTCTATTATATACTTCTTTTTAAACTAGTAGATATATAAACTGTTTTTTTTTAAATATATCACTTCTTTTTTTGTGTGAACGGGTATTATTCCTCGTCAAAAAAGACAATAATAAGCGACAAACACTTTTTTATTTTTAAGTTGGATTTGAATCATCTATGATTAAATTAAAAAAAGACATTTATCATCTTATCTAAATACTCTTAAATTAAAATATATCTCTTATTAATATTTACTAAAAACTAAAAAAAATAAAGTTGAGCACATATACAAAATAAAATTAGGAACATTCATAAGAAATAACACATTAAATCTAGCACTAGCCCGGAGGAGGAGGCACTCAGGATATCCAACCCCCTTCTAGAATCCACACACATACTATAATATTAAAAATTTGTTATTTTTAGTTTAAAATAATAATTTTAATTACTAAGAAATATTATACACTAAAATAATTTCAAAAACACGTTGAATTATATCCCACCATTTTTTAATATTTAATTTAATGAGTCAATTTTTATTTACTAATAGTATAAAAAAATTTACACAATCAACAAAAAATAATTATGATTGATTGACACTCTTATTTTTAAATAAGTCAAAACTTAAGAGACAATAGGTATTAGATATTGGTATAGTTTCTCCGAATTCAATTTTTTTTTTTCTTATTTTTTTAATAAATACCTGAAGTGTCGTACTTTGTGGATTTAAAGTGTTAGCATAGTTAGGATTAAACCACCAAAGCCAACTTCCATCAACATTAAGAACAAAACAATTCACACGAGAGGGGTGTCAAGAAATCCATCTAGGAAGGTTATGCTAAGAAGACTCAATAGGGAAGCATTTAGAAAAGCTTCTAGACCTCATTTGCTATATATAAAAAGAAAAATCTCTTAACTTATTTAAATCTTCTATTTTTAATTATTTTAATCAAGTATTTGTATTTCCATCTTCTATTTTGTTTTTTGTGCAATTTCTCTATTATATTCAAGATTAAGGAATGTTAAGGAAATTATAAACAGATATTTTGTTTTTACAAAGTCTAAACATATTTTTTTAAGAAGTCAAAAAATATAAATTAAAAAGACTATTCTAAAACAAGAAGTGCTGAGAATAAAAAGCAACATGTCACAATACAAAGAACAAAAGATTCCTCCATATACTGACTGATTCACATATTTGTGTTAGAACAATTTTAAATCATTTTTTTTTACTCAAAAGTTGTTAATTTAAAAAATTATAGACTTATGATTCATATAATATAAAGTAAATAGAGAGTTTAAAATTCGTAACTTTTAAGTAGTATTTGAAAATTTAACTTTAACAAAAGACTCCGTGAAATTGTTTCATTTTGAAATTTTTTTAAATTTATTATCTAAACAATATAATTTGCATCAAGGGATTTGAATCCCCTAAAAAATTACATTTTCTCAAAAAATTATGTCATCCAAACACACTCTAAGAAAAATTATACAAGTGGGTTGAATATCTTATCCTTGCCAAAAATATTAAAATATTACGTATATGAATCATCTCACTTATATATTGTTATATATTCCTTTTTTCATCTAATAGAAAACTTTTAACTCAAACTCGATACACAAATAATCTTCCTCTCAAGTGTGAGTCTATGTATTCATTTTGGTATTCTGTCTTCAAATGAATTTTTTTTCATACACATACAATTGCATCACTATTGACACTATACATCAACCGGATACACCATCAAAGTGTCTTTATTACTCCAATCTTTATACTCTCCTAGAACTCCTCCCAAAACCACCTTAAAATAATGAAAATATTGTTCATAGCCATGAAGACAAAATTTGTCTCTAAAATCTAATCATGTTACATAATGTTAGGATTTTTTTTTTTAGATATAATGTCGAACATTGTTTTGGCCACTTTATTTTATTTTATATCATGATATTAGTCGCTTAGTTTCAGCATCTCTCCATTTCTAATTCAAATGTGAACATCTCCTTAATGCAATGTAAAATATAATAAGTACATTCAAATTCCGCAATACATATAATTGTGGATAAAAATGTAACAAAAAAATTCTCATAATGTTGAATCGACAACAAACTTGGATAATGCTTTCTCTAGATAAAGAAACCATTTATTAAAAATATTTTCTGCAGCCGGGTTTCGAACCCGGAATTCAACTACCGAATTTGCCTGTAGTGCTACTGCAGATGTTGTGTTATTTTTCGGCCTATTAATTATATATAATATCGTGGTATCAATGTCGCCGGTTCTTTAAATTAGTTCATCTGCATCATACAAATCTTTTTTTTTTTGTGCATGTTTATTCATAGCTTTTTTGTTAAAACATTTATATTTTATTTTACGATCTACCTCCGGTCAGAAGTTTTTATTAATCCTTCAATCTAGATAGATTAATTTATAGAACTGATCTTTTTCGTAATGTGTTTAAATATGAAACACCAAACTTTTAAAGTCAAAAATGAAATTTTGAAAAAGTTGAGAGATTATTTTGTAAATTTTTAAGAACTAATTTGTAAAATATATATATATAT
>JBBPBP010009778.1:43423162-43435028 GCA_037974735.1 Cicer chorassanicum
ATATATATATATATAGGAATTAATGTACAAATTTTGAAATATATAGAATTAAAGTTGTAAATTTAAAAATTGTAGAGAATATTTTATGATTCATATAATATAAAGTGAATAGGGAGTTTGAAATTCTTAGTTTTTAAGTGGTATTTAAATTTTTTCTAAATTTATTATCTAAACAAAGTAATTTGCATCATGGGATTTGAATTCCCTTAAAAAATTACATTTTTCTCAAAAAATTATGGCATCTAAACGCACTTTAAAAAAAATTATACAAGTAGGTTGAATATCTTAGCTTTACCAAAAATATTAAAATATTATGTAAATAAACCATCTCATTTATATACTAATATATATTCCATCTTTTCATCTAATAAAAGACTTTTAATTCACACTTGATACACAGATAATCTTCATCTCAAGTTTGAGTCTATGTTTTCATTTTGATATGCTATCTTCAAACGAAATATTTTTTATACACATACAATTGCATCATTATTGATACTATACATCAACGGGATATGTTGTCAAAGTATCTTATTACTCCAATCCTTATACTCTCCTAGAACTCCTCCCAAAACCACCTTAAATTAAATAATGAAAACATAACATTGTTCATAGCCATGAAGACAAAATTTGTCTCTAAAATCTAATCATAATTTGTAATACACGAATGATTTTTTTATACATAAATAGCCATTCGAGAAAGTATAAAATCCCTTTGTCCTTAAACTTTGGTCTTTTTTATATTTTTATTTTTATTTCAAAATTTTGATTCTCTTAAAAAATAAGATGGTTTTTACATTTTTAATCAATTACAATCGTTAATTATAAAAGATATTTAGTTGTTATCAAAATTCTTTCTAAAGTCATTCCTATAAAACTATGATTTATAAAAATAATTTTTGCAGTCGGAATTCAAACCCGAAAATTCTATAAATAAATTAACTAATCTGTGATCCTCACATTTGTGTAAATTAGTGGCAACTATTTATTTATTGGGTTAAATTTGTTTTAATTCTTACAAAATAATGACATTTCAAATTCAATTCTTTTAGTAAAAAAAGATTTAATTCCTAAAAATATTTATTCACTTTTAGTCCTTATTTGAATTTTATAGAGACTTTTTTTAGGGACTAAAAATATTCATTTTTTATAAAAAAAAATTCAAAATATGGACTAAAAGTGAATAAACAAAATTTAGAGAATAAAAATTGAAATATTTTTATACGAACCAAAAATAAAATTTCAATATTTTATAGAGACTAAAAATTTATTTAACATTTATTCTCAATCACAAATTCATATCATCAACAAGAGCTTTGTATTTTTTTTTTTTTTAATTCTTTGTGCTTGTTGATGGTTAGAAGTCTCATATTGAATAGATCAAAGTGCTAAATGTGATACTTAATCTATGAGGTTTTTCCACCTAATAGATTAGTCTTTTGGGTTGGGCTTTACTCATGGGCTTAATTCTTAGGTCTTGTCAAATTAATGAAAATTATACTTGTACTCCACATTTATATTCTTAACCTCACATTTTATATAAACTACCTATTTCACCTTTTTTTATTTTAAAAAATAAAAAATTTACCCACTAATCTCCGGAAAATTTAAAAAAAAGTTTTCCGAAACACTATTTTTAAAAAATTTGAACTTTGTCCCGGAAAACTTTTTAAATAAAAAGTTTTCCGGTACACAAAAAACTGAAAACTTTTTCAAGTTTTCCGATACACAAAGGTTAGGGTAAACCTTACCAAAACACACTTGTGTGTCAGAAAACTTGGAAAAAAATTTCCAAGTTTTCCAGTACACAAAGGTTAGGATTTAGGGTTTAAATCCCAAATCCTACCAAAACACACTTGTATACTAGAAAACAAAAAAAATTTCCGGTACACAAAATCAAATTTTTTAAAACACGAGTTCCGAAAAAAAAAAATTTAAGTTTTCCGTAATCAAATTGAATTTAGTGGGGTACAAAAAATTTAAAAAAATAAAAAATGGGTATGAGTATAAGTGTGAGGATACAGGATATAATTTTCCAAATTAATATTTTCATTGAGAGTCTTTTACAACAAGACTTACCTATAGTTTGAATTAATATACTTCATTGAATAAGCTCTTTCACCTAATAAACTAATTTTTGAGTTAAGTTCTTCTCGTAGGCTCAACTCCTGTCATTGATTCAAAAATGTTATTAATTAATAAGTATTGAGATTGTAAAAAAAAATTATTGATATATCTATATATTACCATGAAGACTTTTCTTGTTATTACATTATTTTCTATGATATACTTCTTTTTAAACTAGTAGATATATGAACTGTTATTTTTTTTAAATTTATCGCTTATTTTTTTTGTGAACGGGTATTATCCCTCGTCGAAAAGGACCACAATAGGCGACAAACATTGTTGCATTTTTAAATTGGATTTAAATCACCTCTGATTAAATTAAAAAAGACATTTATCATCTTATCTAAATACTCTTGAATTAAAATATATCTCTTATTAATACTTACAAAAATAAAAATAAAAAAATAAAGTTGAGCACATATACAAAATAAAATTAGGAACATTCATAAGAAAAAACACAATAAATCTAGCGACTAGCCCGGAGGAGGAGGCACTCAGGATATCCAATCCCCTTCTAGAATCGACACACATACTATAATATTAAAAATTAGTTATTTTTAGTTTAAAATAATAATTTTAATTACTAAAAAATATTATACACTAAAATAATTTCAAAAACACGTTGAATTATATCCCACCATTTTTTAATATTTAATTTAATGAGTTAATTTTCATTTACTAATTTTACACAGTCCGACAAAAATAATTGTAATTGATTGACACTTTTACTTTTAAATAAGTCAAAACTTAAGAGACAGTAGTTATTAGATTTTGGTATAATTTCTTCAAATTCAATTTTTTTTCTTCTTATTTTTTTAATAAATACCTGAAGTGTCGTAATTTTTGGATTTAAAGTGTTAGCATAGTTAGGATTAAACCACCAAAGCCAACTTCCATCAACATTAAGAACAAAACAATTCACACGAGAGGGGTGTCAAGAAATCCATCTAGGAAGGTTATGCTAAGAAGACTCAATAGGGAAGCATTTAGAAAAGCTTCTAGACCTCATTTGCTATATATAAAAAGAAAAATCTCTTAACTTATTTAAATCTTCTATTTTTAATTATTTTAATCAAGTATTTGTATTTCCATCTTCTATTTTGTTTTTTGTGCAATTTCTCTATTATATTCAAGATTAAGGAATGTTAAGGAAATTATAAACAAATATTTTGTTTTTACAAAGTCTAAACATATTTTTTTTTAAGAAGTCAAAAAATATAAATTAAAAAGACTATTCTAAAACAAGAAGTGCCGAGAATAAAAAGCAATGCATGTCACAATACAAAGAACAAAAGATTCCTCCATATACTGACTGATTCACATATTTGTGTTAGAACAATTTTAAATAATTTTTTTTTAATCAGAACAATTTTAAATAATTTTTTTTTAATCAGAACAATTTCAAGTACAAAGTTTGGAAGATTTTTGTTAGAATGAGTTAAGGTTACTTTTAGGTAGTTACAAGTCGGATAATATCAATTGCAAGTTAGTTAAAATTACTATATGAAGGGTATCTTGTACTCATTGAATTCAACTTTTATTTGATAATTTGGTCTCTACAAAACAAAAATTTCAACTAGTTTATTCTTCAATAAGTTATATATTCATATATTTATTTCTTTAGCATTCAAACAAAATCATTCCATGACAATAACTATTCAATTAAATATCACTAATACTTTAACAAATCTTAAAAAGATTTATATAGACATAAGCAATAAAATGGTATTAACAATACCAAAAACAAAATACATGTTTTTTCTTTTTTTTTTTGAAAATATGAAGTCAAATACCAAGAAAACAAAAAACAAAAAATCTTTAGAAAAACTCCTATCAGCCAACACGGCAAGTGAGGAGAAATTAGAGATAATATTAAAAATACAGTCGACTCGAGGAGAAGAAACACCGAGTTTAGCAAAAGTATCGGCTACTTGAATGGTTTTGCGATGGACGCGATATATCATAAAGTGATTCAACTTTGCAAGCGCCTCTATTATACAAGTGACAAAAGACGATAACATAAATATCTATTAGAATAATTTTTCATAATTAATAACACCACTACTTGAGAACAAATTACATGTTATTTGTTCATAAATACAATGATATATTTATGTAGACAGTGATTTCTTAACTGCTAAAGAAGACAAAAAATAAAAATGAACGATTTATCAAAGAAGAATTTTGTAGAGACCAAATTTTTCTTTTTATTTATTGTCAATCACCAAATTATCATTCTTTTTAATTATTGTTACAGATTTAATTATCTTTTTTCTGATATACGTTGTCCTATTTTTTTTTTCATAAATTAAAGTTGCTTTTGTTTTTTTTCAAAGACTAAGTTAAGTATCAAAGTTTTTCTCAAAAACTAAAATGAATTTTCACTCAATATTTTAATCTTCCAATTTTATCTTTCGGTTAAATTTATCATTTTTTTCTCTAAGTTTCCCTTTGACATCCTCTTACTGATCAAGGCAATAATGTGTGAGACATAATTGAGGAATTCTAAATGTGTGTGCATTTCTATACATATTTGAAATGGTGGTTTGCTGCAAGTAATTAAAAGATTCGTCTTTTTTATTAAACTCAATTCAATTCATATTTTTCTTGTAATTTCTCTTAAAAATATTACATTTTGAATAAATTATTATTTTAGTCTCCAATAATTTACCCTACCTTTTTTTTAAAAAAGAATTTTAAAAATATTATTACTTATCCTCCTATTAATAATTCATAATTTGATGCATATTATCTTCCGTCTAAAGGACAATATACATGAAATACTATGTTCACCTAATCAAATGCATGTGACTGTGCTGACCCTGATAACACTACAATTGATATTTTTTACATAGAAAACAAATTAACACTAGAATTACTATGGATTTATTTAGATATATACGCTTATTCAAGAGTCAAGACTCCTAAGGAGGGTCAAAGGTTAACAAAACCATTATATTTATTCCCTCATGTGACCTATGGCAATATTGGTATGTCACGGGTATATGAACATATCAACCAAATAGCAGCGTCACCCTTATATATTTACCCCTAAATTTTATAATTGGAGGGACTATAGTTTTCTCCACTGTGACATTATTATTATATTTTAATTTATATATACCATTAGAGTTTTTACACTGTCAATCAATCACAATTATTAGATTAATAATATTTGACTTTTCGACTGTGTAAAACTTTACGGTAATAGTGTACGAAAATTAAACTCTTATCATCATCATCATCATCATTATTATTATTATTATTATTATTATTATTATTATTATTATTATTATTATTATTATTATTATTATTATTATTATTATTATTATTATTATTATTATTATTATTATTATTATTATTATTATGTTTTGAGATACCTACAAAGAAGAGTATCACAAGATAAATTATATACGCTTGGTATGCAATGCAAACCTCTAATTAAGAAATCATAATAAGACAACAATTGTGAAACAAAAATGAAGCAAAAAAATCATGAATTAAGTTGCTTATACCATAAACATTAACATTAACATAAAGTTGCTTGTACCATAAACATTAACTTACCTTTGACATATAAATATAAAATTCATGATCAATAAGGCCAAGATAGAAAGTGACACAATACCATAAAAACTACTTCAAAAGCTATGCATTAAATCTTGGTTAAGCTTTTGAATTTTGAAGATTGCTTTAGGGGATAACAACAATATTAGCTCCTCATAATAATATATAGTCCATAGATATCCCTTTATTTACACTCAAACATTTTCCTTATCATTGTTTTGTGATAGTCCTTCACAAAACTTAGCCAACCCTTCAATCCATTACTTTATAATAACAAACACAACATTATTTTTGTGTCAATCAACATGATGGATATCTCATTTTCCAATGAATTATGCTACATGAGTGCAAGTAGATGCAACCAAGACCAAGATTTGTTCTTCTATAGTGCACCAACTAGTCCTACTAGACTCAAATTAATAGAATATATTGATTCTCAAACATGCCCTACAACACCAAGATTATATGATTATGAAGATTCAAACTCCAATCTAGATGGATTTGAATTCGAAACAAGTCATCGTTTTAATCATAGCGAATTGATTAGTGCTAAGAGAAACAAAATAGACGTGGAATCATTATTTGAACAAAAGCAAAGGATTCGTGGCGATTCATCGCCTACTATGGCATTTGCTGATGAGCTATTTTGTGATGGTAAAGTAATGCCATTGATACCTCTTAAACTTCCTCCAAGGCTTGTTCACAATGGAGATGGAAATGTCACAAGTAGTACTCAAAGCTCAAGAGCGACGTCACCTAAGTCACCAGGATCGATGCTTAGGCTTCCTTTTTCGCGCTTGTGGAAGAATGATGAGTTTGATCCATTCAAGGTGGCTTTGGAGAAGATAAGAGAAGAGAAGAGAGGAAAAATAAAGGGTAAACAAGAACAAGATGGTTTAAGAAGGACTAGATCACTTTCTCCTTTGAGAGTATTCAACAAGTCTGACAAACATATAGAACAATTGGAGTCACATGAACATGATTGTGACAAAGCTGAGTTGATTTGTGAGCTTCTAGAAGAGCCAATGAAGGAAGCATTAGGAAGAGAAATTATGGTACATGAGCCTAAGAATATTTTAGTATCAAATGATGTTGAAGAGACAAAGAAAGATGAGAACAAAAGAGAAAGTTTTTGGGCAAGGTTTAAGAAGGGAAAAAGTATAAAGAAATTTCTTTTTGGGAGATTTGGTAAAGCTAGTTCTCAAAACAAGTTTGAAGATAAAAAAGAAACATTGGTGAAGAAACTTGACATGAAATGTGTGACATCAACAACACAATCAACCAAATGGAGTAATAATGATGAAATATCAGGTGAGTTTAGCCAAATGAGATTGGTTTGTCATAGGCCATTTCCAAAGTTTTTTCTTTTCTAGGTAGAATGTAGAATATAGATGAAATGAATTAGGAATTGCTATTTTCTTAATTCATTCCATGTGTGTGTAACAGTTTTATTGCTGTCTCTATTTATCCTTTATGATTGTGGTAGGAAACTTATGGTTGCAGAAGTTTTTTAAGAAATTGGTTTGTTGAAATATATACTAGTTGCCAACATATATTTCATCAAATATGTGATTTGAAACAATGTTGTTAAATAGCAACTATAGTTGTACTATAGCATAGAGAAAATTGAATAAATTATTATTATTATTATTATTCTGTGATCCACAATTATGCACAAAATGTTATTAAATGGCGACTATGGCAGTTCTATAGCAATGTTGCATTGCATAATTTGAATAAATTGTTGTTTTCTGCAATTTGTGATTGACAACAATTTCAAAACATACTAATATGAGAATATCAAATGGATTCTAATCATTCTATATATTGTGGAATGAATATTCTATGCCATCATGTAAGTAATTAATTTACACTGATTGAAATCACATGAGCAAGCCTAAAATTTTCCATGAAAAAAAATATGGTAATGAAAAAGGGGAAATCAGGCAAATAGGATAGGCTCAATGTTCCTTTGGCTGAATGAGAAATCCTATTCATTCCCCTTTTTTCTCTAATGCAGAGAAGAATCTGCAAAATAATTAAGAATACTAGTCTTGTCTTTTGACATAATGCTATTTGATCTTATCAATCCAATACTTCAGAAGGCCAAAAACTTTTCCAAATGGAAATCTCTCTCTCACTCTTGACCTTTCTAATTCCACCGTAAAATCCGTCCGCCTCGTTTCCCTCCTCGCGGTGATCTTTCCTACTGATTGATGTCCTCCTCCAACGCGAACCAAAAGTGTACTGATTGAACTCTAGTATCACTGTGTCTGAAACAAACAAATAATAATCCAGTTTCAAATAAACTATGTTTCATTCCTAAGAAATCAGAAGACCATTTAGAAGAACTTGTAAAAAACATGACAAAAATTGATAGGAACATGTGAAGTAGTGTAAAAATTATGTTGTAATGCTTACACATTTAAGTAGAAGTAGACTTAGGAATCTTATATATTGGATATTAGGTTTTTATATTAGTTCCAACTTATCCTTACAAAACCAACTTTTAAGTGAAGTGTGTCACTTTTTATAAACTTTTTTAGGACTTATCTCTTTTCAATGTAAGACTTGGGTTTTTGTCACTATACACCCTTGTGTCCAACACTATTTTGGTCTGGTGAGTGAATGGATAGCTCTAGGGATAGGCCCTGATACCATATTAGATTTTATATCTGGTCGAAGTCATTCTTATAAAACCGGCTCGTAAAGTGAGGAATATACATAAGAGACTGCATTTTTTTTCTTTGACATAGTTGGCCATAAAAGTATCCACTGAGACATGAGTTATCAACATGTTGGTGGAATCATGACATACTGAATATGATATGTCTGGGGGACCAATTTTATATAGCACATATCTAGTGGTCCATGTTTTGACATATTATCAAGAAAGGAACCTAGCCTAAAGTTTGGTCTTTTCAGTCAAAATGAACTTTACATTTATGTCTTTTTTTCATTTTGCAACCTCCAATATGAAAAACACAATAATAATGGTATGAAACATCAATAAAATATGTAATCCATCAAAATAGTATTTTAATGTCAATCAATTAATCCATAAAAAAGTTGAATCTAACAAAACAGTATTCATCTAAATCCACATAAGGTATCGACTTAGTGGTAACAGTTTGACCTTATAACTCAAGGAACGAAATTCATATCGATTAAATATTGAATGATACAAACTATAGTCTAGAGAAGATAAGGAATGATAAAAACACATTCAAAAGGAAAATGCGTTAATTAACTCACCACTGTTGTGACAACTGCAGTAATTTTCATTACCATCACATGACTCTAAGTGACCTACAATACCATACCACCAACCTGCCATAAAAGGTGAATCCCATCAAACTACTAATAGAAATCTTATCACCATAAGTGTATATGTAAATACATAATAATTAAAGATTAATAGCCCTTTTGCTGTTAATGTACCTAACCTTATAACAGTCATATCAATAAGTAAAAGTATAAGAAGAACATGTTGAATAATGGAACAAACCATAAGGAAAATCTTTGTTTCTCCTCCATTGAATCTCTATGTGATCACCAGGATGTAAATCATGTAGACAATCAGAGATATGAAGATCATGTGGAGGCGTATCGACAGGCGGTGCTCTTAGCCTTTCCCATTGGATTCCATGCTCTGCTGCAATAGCCCTTCTTCCATGTGGTGGATACCTTCGGTAAATAGACAAATTAATTAGGCCACAACAACACAAGATCTAAATCCAATGAATCACTAACACAGACATAGACACGATAGTGACACTGACACGCCGACACCAATAATAATTTAAGAAAATAAAAGTGATCGAATGTAATCACATGTGTTGATTTCAGACATTGACAATGTAATTTTTGGTTCTATGAACTATGGGAACATAGATACATAAAGAAAAGCATATGATCAGCAAGAGTCATGTTCAGTTACCTTGCTTGGAAAGTGTCAGTGTCTGGATCATAGCTAAGCTCAGCATCATAGCATGATAGCATAAATCCTACGTGACCATTCTGCAGAAAGAAAAAAAGTAAACTGAGAGAAGGAAAAAAAAACACAATCTTCTATTCTATATACCATTGCAAAACAAACTTGAGTACTATTTAGTTAAACAATTTAATTAAACACGCCATATGAGTGCTAATGAATAAGCTATTTCTATAACAAGATAAAATTAAGTCAGACTATTTTCATATAATTTCACAAGCTATCCTAGAGAACTTATAGAAATAAGCTGGAAAAAAAAGCTTATAGACATATCATAAGTTGATTCCATAAGCTCTCTCAACCAGACTCAAGATAAGTTCAAATAAGTCGATCCAAACAATCACTTCTCATACTTTTTTGAAGGTAATATGATAGAATATTAAATTAAATCTTTACCTCACGGTTATAAACTTGAGCAGGAAACCAAAAATTTCCATTCTCGAGAGCAAGATACAAAGTCATGAAAGAATCAGGAGGCTGCAAATAACTCTGCTTCTTGACACTCTTATTATCAACCTTCATTCTCATGATCCATGAAAAAGGCCAATGAAGTGATGACATAAACTTGATCAAACTCCTTTGTTTCCCATGATGTCTATTAAGGCTTCCAACATTGTTTTTAGAAGCAACATGCCATTTCCATTCCCTATAAGCAACTGAACCAACAACTCTACCCCATTTGTTTTTCATGTGTCTCTCCCAAAGATGATCACTCACACATCTCTCCCTCAATGAATGACAAACATTAGCCATTTGACAAAGTGAAGATGGTGGTAGCTTCTCAAGAATGCATTCCAATACAAGCTCAGGCAAATCCAACAAATCTTGTTGTGAATCATCCTTATTCTCCTCAACAACATCATTCTTTTGAGACAATCTTGTTGGAATTTGACAAAGCAAACCAACCAAAAACTTGTTCCTAAACAACTTCGTAATAGATTTCACACACAACAAGTCTTTATGAAACAAAAGTGAGATTAACCTCACTTCATTAGTCCATGTTGGAAGTGGTTTAAGAAGTAGAAAAGGCTTCAAAAACAGAAAGAAAGAAACACAAGTGATAAAGTAAAGTAACATTGGTAAAGTTTGAGTTTTTTTTTTTTCTAAAACAATAACCTTAAACACAATTTTGGAACAAAAATGGTTAACACAAATGAAAATTGAACACACCCTTTTATGGAAACCTTATAAAGATGGGGTCTTTATTGGTTGAATGAAAAGCCCACCAAAAAACCCAATGGTGGGCCTCTCAAAATCAAAGTTTTAGATCAGAATAAATTACAGAAGCAAAGCATTCATTGAATATGAAGCACCAAGATCTAAAAACTATATAATAAGTTCCTAAAAAAAACTATATAATAAGAAGAATATATGAAGAATATGAAAATCTCTTGGATAAGTGAAAAAAATCTTATGGGAATAATTTATGTCTAGATAAGAATAAATAAAATATGTTGAATAGATCTATAGTTAGTTGGTAAGTGAAGTAGTTTACAATAAATAACAATTCAAGATCTATAGAAATAAAAGAAAAGAAAAAAGAATGAAAATTAAGGGAAAGGATAGAGAAGAGAAGATTGATTAAAAAAGAAATTGATGATGAAGAGAATGATGAATGTGAAGGGTAGGTGGGGTCCTTTTCTTTCCCTTCAATTCAACAAATTCTTCACCACACCTCAATTATTAGTTATCTTCTCCTCTCTTTGCAATCAATCAATCACAAAATTCTTTTCTTTTTTGTTTTTGTTGTTGTTGTTCTTATTATGTGTGTGTAAAATAGAAAACAAATGGTGGATAATGAATGGAGAAATGGTGAGTTATTTATGCAAGTTGAATGGGAGGCTAAGGTTGTGTTAGATTTTTCTGTGGATGTCAAACATATTTCTAAAATATTCTCATACATCAATGTCAAACCCCATTCCTCAAGGACCCAATTATCAAAAAATATAATTAAATAAATTTTTTCTTGAATTTAAAATTATTTTAGTTGAACTTGTTTTCTTTAAATTTATATTTTTTTAGAGATTAATTTTTTAGATTTAATTTGTATACAATAGTAAAATTATTTTAAACATGTATTCAATTACATCTCACTAAATAGGTTCAGATATTTCAAAAACTAACATAATAAAGTGATATAATAATATAACTAGAGTGTGACCCGCGCAATATATATAT
>JBBPBP010009778.1:43450992-43466344 GCA_037974735.1 Cicer chorassanicum
TTTTATTTTATAGAAACTAAAATTAAAATATTAATATTTTACATAGACTAAAATTATATTTAACTCTTAATCATTTCATTTTATAAATTTTATTATTATGGATAAAATAATAATAAATATTACATTAAATTTTAAAAATAAATATTTTTTTAACTACGGCGATTAAAAAGAAGCGCAAGGAGTATAATTTTACTTTATGAAACAAAAAAACATGACATATAATTTAAGTAACTCTTCTCTTATCTATATCTCTGTTGTTGTTTACTAACTTTAAGAAGCATATGACTATGTCAGTACAAACAATATGTTTTTGTAGGATAAACTATAATAAGATCCAACAATAAGCCTATTAATTAGTTATTGTTGATTGTTCTCTCTACTGCAGTGGTGCTGAGTTGATGCTTCTTGAGATATGAGCTACTTTCTATTTTTATTTTGGTGAGAAAACATTAGGATATATTTTTATTGGATTCTCCAAAAAAATTGCAGGAGGGACCTTTTAGTAATTAAAACTTTAAATCATAAATTGGGTGGTTAAATAAATCATTAAGTTTGAGTATAAAGTTATGCAAAAAATGTAAAGTCTTGCATATATAATTCTAAAAATGAAAAAAAAAATCAGATTTAAAATTTTTCAAAAGAAAAAATAAATTTAATCTAAAATTTAGTTAGAATGTAAATAAAATTTAATTAATTATTGTTGTGATTGAAATTTGAACTGATTAACTCGAATTTATTAATCATCTTATGTATTCAGCATATATAAAATATATAATTAATTAATTCAAATGATAAACATTTTAATTTATTTATTCATGTAAGACACATAATATTGTTTGGAACTAACCAAGTCTTGGAAGGTTGCATTGCAATAGTACTCCAAAAAAATTACTTACTTTTAGGTATATATATTGGTCCTCTATTTAATCAGTGTCAGAAATTGTTCAATTTGTCCGTTGCAAAAAAGAAATTGTTCAATTTATTGGTCCCTCCCTCCCCCTTCACCCTTGTCTTTACATGAAAAATTACTTACAATATGAATGCTTTTGAATTAATGATTTGATATTTGAAACTTGGAACCCCTAAGGGATATGTCGGAAACAAAATCATCTTTTTATCAACATATTTTCACTTTAGTGAAATGTGAACTTATAATGTGATACATGGTTGAATTTACAAATATTAATATTATTAAATTGAAGTTTTGAATTTAAATTCAAAGACCTTGTGTAAATTTTTTTATATATGTGACAAAATGAGATGATAAAAAACAATACACTCAAATAAATGACCATGCATGTTATTCTTTATTTTTGCAACATAAAACCATCGTATATAGTATACTATATCAAGAATTCAATTCAAGATTATCAATTATACACTCAAATAAATGACCATGCATGTTATTCTTTATTTTTGCAACATAAAACCACCGTATATAGTATACTATATCAAGAATTCAATTCAAGATTATCAATTATAGATAAGTGACAACTTATAAATAATAAATATACTCTTCTTCATTTACTCATCATCAACAATCTTGGGCTAATAAATTATTAAGTAATGAGGAATGATGGGACAGAAACTTTCTTAGATGACCCAAATCATGACTTTTAATTTTATTTTTCTAGCTTAAGAAAAAGTGTCTCAAAAGTCAGAAAAGATAAACACTATTCAAAAAATATTATGTAGTTGTAATTTTTATTTTTTTCAACTTTGATATCTAAACCATCTTTTGTTTTTTTGAAGAAAAATATTTTTTGTGGGGATCAATGTTGGATTGTGATCACGAGGACCACATGCATCATTTTAAATCTTTTCCCACTATAGGTAGCACTTCAAAGTTACCATCTTGTGTACATAACTTGAACATTATAGAAATATCTAATTATTTAATATAAATTAATAATTATAAAAATTGAAGTTGCTTGGTACCTTGTATCAATGTGGAACATTCTGACCTTTATTCATCTTTTTGTGCAATATTCAAAGCACACCCGTGACCTAATCTCATGTAGAAGAAGTAGCTCCTTCTAGCCTGCAACTATGGAATAATGTATTTATGTGTACTCCATAATTATAAGAGAATCTTCTCTTGTTAGCATATTTTTATATTACTTCACTTCTCAAAGCTTCCTAAAAGAAAAAAGAAAATGATGTAATTCATGACTTTAAGTGCATCTTATGATTCCTTTTGTTATAGGGAAAAGTGATTTTTACGATTATAAAATTAATTTTGACACATGTTTTGGTGCATGTTTGAAATGTTTCAAAAAATTACAATGAAACGGTATCATTTTGTTAAAATTTTAAAGTGTAGTTTTTATTAACTATGATTATATATTATCATTTTTATTTAAATTATTTTTAATTCAACTATGCATTGAATATTTGTCTTGTAATGAAAAATAATCTAACCTTAATATAGATTTTAACTTCCAAACGACATCTAAAGTTTATGTAAAGATAAATTTTTTTTATTTATTATTCAAATTCATTTTTAAATGAATATATGTAAATATAATATTATGTTTGTCTGTGTGGTGGGTAGCTGGCAAAGAAAAGTAACTCTCAACTCCTAGAGATAGCTTAAAGCACATTCGTTGCACTTTAAAAGGTGGAAACTAATGCAAGTATGTGTTTGGAATGAAGTACGCAAATCAATAATTGTGTCTTGAGACATTCTTAATTACTTTGAAAATATAGAAGCTACAAAATTGTAAATTTTGAAGCTATTTTTAAATTATTTTACTTTCAATTTACTTTAATTAAAATTAGATTTATAAAATAAAGTCATTTAAAATTTGTTTGATGATCACATTCTTTCCTTAAATTCTTTTATTACTTTCTTTTCTCATCCTTCTTTTCTTTCTAATAATTACTTAGACAATTAAGTGGAAAGTGACATTTTAAAGCTCTATTTTTCTACACACTCAAGAATCTCTCTTGACTCTATTGAGTCTTGATTTGTTGCACACTATTTTGTGGTCAAAGAATAGGAAGCCTCTAAAATAACTCCTTAGAATCCGAAAGGTTCAAAATAGATGTATTTTCAATAGTGAGAAGATTCTATTCCAAAGTTAATATTACCATCATTTTCATATATGCAAAGTGAAAATGAGAAAAATATAAATGTTACATCACATGATCTATCTCAATCTCCATGTGACCCACTGCATGTCGTTTTAGAGAGAAAGAGAGGAGGTTTTGTCTTTTATGTGTCAGCACAAATCTAAATGCACAACATGTGAAGAAGAGCATGTGCCTAACTAAATTTTAAAAATTTAATTTAATTTTTTTTTATAAAGAAGGTGCCTCCAAAAAGAAACTATTATTGGATTAATTAACAAAAAGAGTTGTTTGAAAGCTTAGCGGTTTGGTTAGTTAATTAATTATAGTCTAGTGTAAGTTAACACAGTGAGATTTAGTGCTAGTTTCTACTTTCAAAGTTCAAGAACAAAATGTGTTTGGTTTTATGGTAATAAAATATTTGATTTTAATTGAAATAATTAATAAAATTAATCTTTGTTGAAATTAAATTAAAGGTAAGGTGATTATATTTGAATTCATTCATCATCAATTTATCTTTGAATAGTTTAGATCAAAATTGCTTTTGTATATTTGTATGTATATTATGTCATTAAATTTGATAATTGATTCTATGTCATCGTAGAAGTTATAAATATTAGTTTTCGGCTAATATGGGAATGTGTAGAGAAAGTTTTCCGATGATACATTGATTATAGGAGAAAAATTGAACTAATATTAGACCAATTAAGGTAAATCTATATTGTTTGAGTTGCCATTTAGTTTAAAGTTGAATTTTCATATATAAAATTTTACTTGGGGGTATTATTATAGTCCAAAACTCGTAAAATCATGCAACGTCTAATGTGTTAAACTGTAAGATGGGATCTTTGTACTTTACATATTTGCGTTTATCGATTGGGGATCATCCGAAGAAGTTGACTTTTTGGAAACTTGTTTTAACTAGGATTTGTAGTAGGCTATTAGGGAGGAAGTGTAGTAACATGTCCCTGGATGGTCGTCTAGTGCTTTTAAAAGCTGCTTTTCTTTAAGGCTCATGCATGTACCATTTCTAAAATTGAGTCTCTTTAAATATTTTTTGCGGGGTTGGAGTGAGGAGGCTCGTAAAGTACATTAGGTTAATTGGAAAAATGTTTGCTTAGCAAAAGAGAAAAGGGTTTTGGAGCTTGTGATTTGAAAGAATTTAATATTTCTTTATTAGGTAAGGGGTGTTGGAGATTAAGAGTGGAAAGATAAAGTTTGTAGTTTAAGATGTTGTCTCACAAATATGGTGTGATGGGTGGTGAGTTAGGCGGACGTGGTAATCATAGTTCAGTGTGGTGGAATTTGGAAGGATATTCACTTAGTAGAGGGCGGGGTTGGTGTGTCTAATACAAATTATTTTGTTGATAAGTTGAGTAAGGTGGTCGGGAGTGATATTTTTACATTGTTTTGGTGTGATCCTTGGTGTAATGAAGGTGTTTTGACGAAATAGTTTGTTAGGTTATAATATAGTTTGTCATAAGTCAAAGAAGCAATAGTTACAGTTGTAGAGATGTTTGGTCGGGTGTTTAGGGAGGGTGGTATCGGGTGGCGTTGGAGATGTTTGTGTTGAGGCAAAACTTCAAATCAAGTGTTTTGAGGATAAACAAACAATTAACTAATCATTAATCGTGAGTTTGATTATGTTGCTATTTAACTTGTGTTTCTGAGTGATTTATTCAAAGATATGTGATCAAATACATTCATACAAAAATCAATGATCTCACCATGAAAAAAATCAATGATCTCACCATGAAAAAAAAATCAAGAACGTCATGTTTTACTTGAACTGGAGATTGGTCATAAGAACATTCTGGTTATTCTCTTTTAAAGACAAAATTAAGACATATCAATCTCCACAGTCCAAATCTCAAGTTAAAGAGCATCGAGACTGCTCAAATCAATAATCAAGCCCAGAACTCAAGCTGAAGGCCCCAAGCAACCTCTAGATTGATGACTAGATTGATCTACAGATTAATGAGCTTTGAGTAAGGACAACAAGGACATGGGTACCTATTGCTGCATCTTTTTGCAAAAAGCTTAGCATGCTTATGAGATAAAAGACTTACATTTTACAACCATTCAATCACTCATCCACGTTTTTCATAAAATGCAGAACCAAGAACGTTCTGGTTTTATAGAAGAACATTCTAGACCAAATAACAATCTGTTTAATAGAGTTCAATCTAAACCAACAGCTACCAGAGGTTTAGTAGCAGCAACTATATTGAGCATTTTTAACCATCTTCTCATATATAAAAGGAATGCCAAGGAGAATACAATAACAAGAGTTTTTAAGGTAATCATTCCATATTTAAACAATCATACTCAAACAATAAAACTCTTCTCTTAAGCAAAATTTCAACTCTCTCTTATTATATTTAAGGATCACTTTATTGTGTTATTGTTGATAATCAATATCAAACAAGTGTTGAGTAGATTTTGATCATAAACTCTTTTATCATACACATCATTTGTAACTCAAGTCTATCTCTTAAGATAGTTTGAGTATGTTGTAAATATTTTTTTCTAGACTAAAAGGTAACTGTAAAAATTCTTTCAAAGTTGAAAGGTGAATTTTAAAACTGATCAAGAAAGATAGTGTGAAAACAAGAACGTTATGGTGCTAAGCATATTAATGGAAAATCTTACAGATTTTGAGGACTAGATGTAGCCCACCTTAGGTTAGAATGTGAGATAGTAGAGGAATGTAGGTGTTAGCTAATGTTTCTTTGCATGATAATATGGCTAATGCTTGCGGTTGAGGGTAATATGTCAAAGAAGTTTTTGAGGTTCTAAGAGTGATAGATTCGGTGAAGTGGTTGACTTTTATAGTTTTGATATCGTTAGGAACAAGATTTCTCCTTTAAAAGTTTTTTTATTTGTATGGCATTTGTGATGTAATCAGTTGCCATCTAGAGTTAACTTGATCCAACGCAACATTTTATCTATGAGTGCAAATCTTTGTGTTGGTGAGTGTGGAGATGTTGAATAGGTAAATCGTCTTTTCTTCGATTGTCTAGAATTTGGTTGAGTTTAGATTATGTTTTACATTGGTTAAGTGTATCTAGTGCTATATCTAACCGCAAAAGAATGTCTCATGAGTACATGAAAATTTCAGCACCGCACCTAAACCAAATAATGAAAAATCACATGCAATGAAAAAGATAAAGAGGAAACTTTTTATTCTATCATCAATTTAAACAAAAGTGATGGTTTCTATCCTTGTATTTTTGCATCATTACCATACACTCTCTCTTTATCTGTCAACGGTCCCATTCAGCATAAAATTGTAATAACTTTTCTTTTCTTGGTTGACAAATATGCAATTACTGTGGATTAGTGTGACCAATGTGTGTAATTGTTAAACTTTATTAATTATATGTTTTGACATAAAAAGATGAAAAATTGGTAAAAGGTAGTAGTAAAATAAAGAAAAAGTAACAATGCATATCTTTCTTTATTGAAAGTGCGTTTTGTTTTAGAATGTGACTAAAGACTTGTCAGAACTCAGAAGCAATGGCCACTATAATTAATATCATGCATTCTCCTTTCACTTTTCTCTGAAGAACTTTGTTGTTTACAGGGAAAAAGATGAAAAAGTGATGGTTAGTTCTTCTTAGTGGAGACTGCAGAAATACAAGAGATAGGACCATAGTCTTCTTTCTACCTAGGAAACACAACATTCTATGTCAAGTGGTGCAGAATAAGTGTCACTCCTATGTCTCAAAAATAAATGTCACTTTTCTTCTTTTAAAGCATATAAAAAAATGATTATAAATATCAGTAAAAGAAAGAGAATATTAGTTTTATTAAATCATTATTGTTAATTATTAGTTTATTTTTTAAACTCATAAATATAAGTAGAATAGTGTTTTGAAGTAACACATCTTATTAATTATAAGGTATAAATAGAAAAATAATTATTAAAAATAATATTTATTTTAAAATAAATTTATTTTGCTAAAATGACACTATTAATAAAATAGAAAGAGTAAGAAAAATTGATCACCGTGATAAATTTCTTAAATTTATTTCTCCTAACCGCATAAAATAAATCTCTTAAACTTAAATGTAGAAATCACTTGATATTCACTTTTATAGAATGAATATTCCATTTTTAAAGTTGTAAATCAATTACTTGATAGAGCAATTGAATTTGAAAATAATGTATATTTACGAATTTCTTTATTTTTAGCGTATGAGTTTTGATTTTAGATCGTGCATTGCAATAGTTAATTAGTCAAACTATCTATATTCACTGTAATGTAGAAAATAAAATCAAAAAACATATTAGGGCTACAATCCCCCAAACCCATTAAGGTAAGATTGTCCCTGTCTCTCTGCAATTGATATGAGTTTTATTTTCTAATAAATTTTATTCTTAAGAAACAAGTTTCAATGACACTTTTAAAAATGCACTTATTTTATTTTGATCATAATCAAGATTGAGTATACTATTTAGGGTGTTCATTAAGATTAAAAAGATGAGATTTTTAAGGATTCTTAAGGAAAACAGAATTATTGTGTTTATTCACAATTATTAAAATGCCTTTTTCAATAATTTCTCTAATAATCATATTTTTCTTTCTCATAATTAAGCTACTTAATTCATTAAAAAAATTAATGCACTTAATAGATTTTAATTATAATCAGATTTTACAACCTTTTACATTCTAATTATTATTTTGTTGTGTCAAAAAATGATTCTAATTATTTTTTAGATTTAAGTCACAATTTGTAGTATTTTTATCATAATAACCTAGCCTCCTCTTGAAAACTACTCACCACTTCTTTCTTACTCATGAACTTGGATCACCTGCTGCAATAATAATATAACTGCAACAGGTTTTATGGCTATTAAAAAAGAGAGAATAAAAAGAAGAAATAAAAATAAAAGGATTAGAAAAAAGAAAATCAAAAGAGATAGAGAGTATTGCACACACTCTTGCAATGTAGAATCCAGATCCTCTTACTCCCCCATAGGCGAGTGATGGTTTAAAGTTATTTTTTAACTTGAAATTACCTCTCGATATCATTTTTTATCTCATTTTGTTTATAAAATAAGTGATCTACACATAGATTTGGATTTTAAAATATTTTATTTTGTTATTTTGTCGTTTACTGTCTTAGTATAACTTGTTTGGTTTATCATTTTGTTGTGGTATCTATTTGGTTTAGATTGACACATCCATTACATATTTAATCAATGATTAGATCATCAACGTTATAAATATGAAGAATTAATATTTTGTTCACTTAAATTTTATCACATTTAGATATATTTTTTCGTTTATTTTATTAACGAGAGTGTTGTGAGTTTTTTCGTAGATTCATCTTTTTTTTCAATTTTTAGAAATGTTAAATTTATGTTATTCTTTATAATTTGAATACAATTTTTAGTCAAAAAAAAAAAAAATTATTTTTGAAACATTCAAATATAATTTTGTTCTTAAAACAGTATTTTTTATAAAATAATTGTGAACACCTAATACCTCTTTATAAAAATTTCTTATTTCCTTTGTTTTTTGGTTGACGGTTATATTTCATTTTAAAAAAATTGACACAGTTATATTCGTAAAATTGTATTATCGTGTGTGTAACGGGTAAGGGTGCAAATAAATTTGATCGAATTAAGCTTTGAAATGTGTGACATACATTGAAAATGTTATGTCCTAATGTGACTTATTATCGGTCAAAGACTTATTGACTTATTGTTAATGTCTAATTTGACCTTTTTCAAAATCTAACAAAACTTAAAAGCTTGTTTAAAAGACTACTTTACTATTGTCCTAGGAAATTCTACACCATTCACGTGTAGACTATTCTAAATAGACTAACAAACTAACATATTAATATACGTAAATTCTATTTTGATATCTAACATGAAATTTTATGCTATCCAACATTATTTTACATCTTATTTTAATTATATTTTATAATAATATATTTAAATATGCGAAATATTGATGTAGATCAAGATCATTAAATTTCAAAAAATGTTAGTAAATTTATACTTAACACAAAACAAAACTTAATAGGTGCCCACCATTTTTTATGATGTGACATTTATTAATGACATGACACTTAAATTATATTTGTGAGTTGAATAAAATATATTTCATGTCATTATTGTTATAATTAATTTTATTTATATACTAAAATATAAAAAAAACAAATTTATTTTATTAAAATATAAAAATATTAAAAATTAAATATTAAAGTAAAATATTTAAAATTTATTTATTTTATAAACTTTTTTAAAAACTTTAAATTGTTTTATTGAAATATTTAAAAATTTAATTTTTCTATTTTTAATATTATATTAATTATACATTAAATATTAAGAATAAATTTTTAATATTTTATTTATAAATTAAAAGTTAAAATAAAGTTAGTATGAGGAGAGTAGGTAAATCTGAAGTGAATATGCATAAGGTGACGTGCATATTTCCAATTCAATAGCATATAGGTTCCGTGATTTATCAAAGCATTTACACGTCCCACATCGGCTAGGATATATAAATTGTGATTATTTATAAACGTTTGACACGCTAAAGTGTTCGCCGAGCTGAGTAACTGCAGCTTGTGACCCAAGTGGGGGCAATAATGTGGTGGAACATGGCTTTGGTTTACCAGGTTGGGCTGTTGGGTGCACTAAGCTGGCCTGCCCACTCCAAGTTGAGAGTTGGGCCATGGGAATTGAGCGAAGGCTTGGATCTCCTGGTCACTAGAAAGGAAGGAACCGCATGAGGCTGGCTTCACAGAGCAGTGAATACCTCCTACTCCTGACAGTGGAGGGATTACAGGCTGCTGCAGCCTCGGTCCACATAGCCTGATGAGCCAAGCCCCATTGAACCATCACTTTTTTGTCCCCACCATACATTCATACTTGACTAGTCATTATTTCCCTCTTGTGAGTTTATTATTGCCCTTTTTTAGATTAGTCATTTCTAAGTCTTCTTCCATGACTTTGTTTGATTGGGGCATAAATCTATTATATCTCGTCATATTGTCGATCAAGGGAAAATATACTTGCTACCACGACGGGAAAGGTCAATTGTTTCTAAAGCTGCTACTACTCAAGTACTTAGAATCGATCCAACCATTCAAAATTATGACCACTTCAAAAGAGCATTAATTTTAAATATTTTTTAAACATATTTTAATATATAAATAAAATTAATTACAACAACAATTACATTAAAAATATTTTTTCCAACTCACGAATATTATCTTACTGTCATGTTATTGATAAGAGTACTACATTATAAAAAATGGTAGTGATTAAAAAAAAATCCCAAGAATTATTTAAGGAGATTAAAAAACCAGCTTTTAAAATGAGGAGACTGAATTTAGACAAAATATAAATACCAGAAGTGCATTTAAGCCAACATAATATTATTATCATGATAATAATGATAAAAAAGACATTTTCAATGGCTTAAACTTAAACTTTTTTTTTTTTTGATTAAATAGACTTTTTTTAAAATCTTGATCTGATTTATATATAAAAATAAAAATCTTGATCTGATTAGGCAAGATGTAGTACAACTAACTACCTTCTTTGATATGAGATATGCAGTACAATGTGGTACTCTCACAAAACACATAGATAGATGAATTCATTTCCGTGACAAGTACTTATGTGTAGTACAAGTACATCTGAAACCTACACAAGACAAGTACCACTGTGTTTGAGGCTATAAATCTATTGAATTAAGATTGCATAATTCGCAACATTGATACATGATTCAATTCGGGCCAAAAGATAATGAGGTAGATAGGTTCTACGGGGTCGTCCTTAGATCACATGAAGCTGCTGTCCTGTGTATCTAAGCTATCCAACTCATGTGTTCTCAGGTCGCCCCTGCTGAACTTTCTCTACCGCAATGCATATTTTATGTTTAAATGAAATGAAACAGATTGATGTCAAAATGAACGGATAGAAGGTAAAATTTGTTATTTGAATTGCAGCAAATTTTACAATGAACCACCTCTATACGTGGTTAATTGTGAATCAGTGGTTAAATATCATCTGAAACTTTAAGGTAATACTTATCCCTAACTTAACCCTAGATTTTTATCCAACTCAATTTTAAAGCATCAAATCAAATTTACATGTCAAATTAAGACCAACTTTATTAAAGACGTGATTGAGTTAAACCAAAGGATAATTGAAACAAAGCTACCAGAAGATATTTAATTATAACTAATATTGAAAGTGAAAGAATAAAATTTTTGTATTTTGTAATGTATTTAAACTCAACATAAATCTAACAATAGTACTACAACAAATTTACATAGACCAACATAAGTCTCACATTGAACTTTTCTTTATAAAAGCTTCATTACCAATGTAATAGAGCTTAAAATTGAGTGGGGGAGAGGATAGGCTTTAGATTGGGTTGGGTATTGCTCAACCCTACTATGAAGCATGATAATAAAAAGGGGAAGTCAATAAATGGAGGAAGGTTATAATATCGGTATTATACTTTCTCAATCACAATACAGTTAGTTGCCCTTCATGCTGGAATCCAGGCATTCATTCGGGACACAATGTCAAGAAGGCATAACTAAGAGAACCAATAAACCAAGTATTTGTCTGGTGCAGAAAAATTCCATAATGTCAACATAATATTTCTCATACAGCATATTCAACATAATAAATATGAGATAGACCAGTCTTCTTGTTGGATGGGAACAATTGTGCCTATGTGCCATCATCATTTCCCACTGAAATTTATAAGAGGAAATTATTTCACATAATAAATATGAGATAAAACAATAGAAAATGATGAAAGTGCAATTTTAATTTCACTTACGTGTTCATCATTAAAGTTATGTTGTCTCCTTTAAGAAGGATCCTCCCTAATCAAAACAATAACATCCTTCAGAATATGCACCAGTGGCAAAGACATATAGAATAAAATTTGAGAAACCAATCTTTTACCTAATGTCTTTCTGCTGTTCTTCTTCACATTTACTTCTTCAGCGTCATCCAAAACCAAATTCATGTACTCATCAAAACCCTGTTTAAAACAAAAATAAAACCACAAGATCTTTAATCATCTACTCAAATATCCAAATACATCTTTTTTCTGTCCGTTTGAAATACAAATTTGATTTCAAGTGGTATTAAAGCTAGGCACAAAGTTACAAACAACTCTAGTTCTGCCTCCATACAATGATCGACACAAATTCTGGATCATCAAGTCCAGATATTAACCCTGGATTAATCCCTCCCACATCAACAAACAAAACAACTGATCCCAAAAACTAATTCGCGCACATTCAGAACGGTAGTGTCACATATATCAAAGTCTTATGAAGTGTTCTTCAAAAGGCTAGAGTCTTTTCATCTTTTGAGGATAGGAACAATAAAAAGTTATGAAAAAATGTATTGTACACTGTCAATGTAAACCAATTTTACACAGATAATTAATAAGAACCATTAATTTTGTCATCTCACACACGACTGTAACTATCATCATAAAATAACCACAAATTCAAAACAGCTCATATTGGCTGTCAATTAAATAACTACACAATCAATGACTCGTGTTAGCCGTCGATGTAAAACTGCTTACACTAACCGTGCATGTCCATTAA
Organism: Cicer chorassanicum; assembly: GCA_037974735.1. Classification (NCBI taxonomy): domain Eukaryota; kingdom Viridiplantae; phylum Streptophyta; class Magnoliopsida; order Fabales; family Fabaceae; genus Cicer; species Cicer chorassanicum. The sequence goes on from JBBPBP010009778.1 coordinate 43,463,677, forward strand.
ACTCAAAGTATATAGTCTAAAGGAGTAAAACATAGCTTTACAAGCTACTACTACTAGTACTATTTTGAATGTTGGCAAACACGAAACCGAACATGAAAATGGTTTTGTTACATAGATACTTATTGCATGAAACAATACACAATTCATTCATAGTTTGCTAAAATTGTTAGTACATAGTAATTATTTACAACAAACAACAAAGTTGAAAGACAATTCAAAGGCATAAAAATCCTAAGTAAAGGCTTTTTCATTCTTCACAAAATCATTTCAAAGTTAACCTATGTTAAAAAATAAAAACTGAAAAATAAAACTCACAATGATTCTTCCTTCAATCCTCAAATCCTTTTGCTCAAAGAGCCAAATCTGAATGCGCGCTTTCTGCAAAAATTAAAATCAGACAAAGAAAACCAAGTTAGATAAAAAAAATAAAAAATAAAAACGGAAATTAGGGATTAGGGAAAGCGTAGAAGGAAATGAGTGTGGGATATGAAGAAATTACACTTTGAAGAAACCTAAAGATCAAGTTAATGGGTTGGGTCATAACCCTCTGAACTTTAGTGCTAGCCATGGCAGCTGAATTGTTTCTGATCGGCGCCGATTCTGGGTTTCCGGTAGCCTGGTGTTGGGTTTTAGGGTTTTGGTATTTTTGTTCAAAGGGTTTTGGTTACAATGAATGAATATAGAAATTTTAAAAAAATTATACTTTTACCCCACATTTTAGTCAAAACCCTACTTTTATCCTTGATTTTTAAAAGAAAATAGACACTAACCGTAAAACTTGGAATACAAGGCCCGTTAAATATTTTTCAGATTTTGGCGTACAGTAGGTTGTTATTGTTGGAGATTTCTCCTCTCACCTGTGTAAGTTTGATGAAAAAATCATGGATTGAGAACTCAACTCAATCCAAATAAATTTAATTGATTCGAATATCAAATTTAATCAAAATCGACTCAACCAACTTGTGAACACCTCTAATTAATGCATTACAATTAGAGATTTCATGGTGGACTCGACCGATCCATTTGGCCCACATTTTTATTTGGTTAATATAAAAAAAAAAAAAGTAGCACAAAAACCTCTGAGCCTTTTTGCCTCAGTCTCATAAGAGTGGTTTACGAAAAATAAAGGTAGGGTTGGTCCATTGGACGGATCCTTTTTATTTTTCAACAATAAAATGGATAGAAAATTCAAAATGAAAAATATCATTAGTTAGATTTGAATCTACATCCTTAGGGGACATTTTACATTATGTCACAGTGAGTATATTTTACATTATGCCGCGCTAAACATATATATTCTTCGGGTTAAGTTTCAAAAATTCATTCAATAGTTGTTTCTATAGACAAAGAGACATCATTTTCTTTATAAATGTAAATAATATGAAGCAGAAACCAGTTCTGAATTTGGTTATGATTATCAACCATTTTTCTTCTATTTTTCATATTTTATATCATATATCTCTTCCATAATACATGAGAGTAACCATAGGAAACATTTTTTTAAAATTATTATTGAAAGATAGATTTGTTGTGTTTGTGTAAATCACATCAAAATTTTTAAAATATTCTGAAGGAAATTTGACCGTCATCATATTTAATATTTAATATTTATATATCAGTGGAAGCGAATGAAATTAGGGTGATACACGCTCTTGAATTTCTATATGCAATACTAATAATTATAATTTTTATTATTATCTTATTCTTATTCTAGTTTTGGCAGCACCCACAACACAAAATCTTACCGATATATATACAACTAACTTTTCTATAATTCGATTGGAGTTTTTTATTTTTTACGGATATTATCGATTTGAATTAGCATAAACTTTTCATAGTTTATGTAATAATTAGCTTTTCTTCAGTGATATATTTATTTCACTTCAAGATGCATTAAAACAATTCATTACTATTTTTTTTTGCATATATTTACTGTTGAAGCTTGTTTGTATTTAATAATCAATAAATATATATACGACTTAAAACACATGACACTTAAAATTTCATTGATGGTCCTACTTTCATCTGTGTAAAAAGAATATAAAAATTGCTTTAAATATGTTTTGGTCCCGGTAAATATAACCTTTTTTGATTTTGGTTTTGGTAATTTTTTTTTGGTTTATATCCTGTAATATAAAAGAAAAATATTTTTGGTCCTTAACGTTAAGTAGACGTTACAAAAACGTTAACTGACAAACGGAAGGTCCCTGTAAATATAACACTTTTCAGTTTTAGTTCCTGAAAAATATTTTTTTGAATTTCATCCCCGCAATATTCAAAAATCTCCTTAAATATAAAAATAACATACAAATTGATCTTTATTAATAATAAACTTATACCAAGTAATGTTTAAAATATTTTCACTTCAATAATTTAAAATTTATTAATTTTATGTTTTATTTATTTATTATTATTAAATTAATTTTCATTTTCTATTTCAAAAAAATCACTAAAATCTTCTGTTTTATTTAATTATTATTATTAAATTAATTATATTAGTATAAAATAATGATTAAAATAACTTTATATTTAAGCTTTATAATTTTAACTAAAATATCATTTTACGCTTTAGATTTGTTTCATTATAACTTAAAATAAATAAAATATATATTAGGTGATAGATTTATTTTAATAATTATTTTATACTAATATAATTGTAGTTAATATT
>JBBPBP010009778.1:43466716-43531028 GCA_037974735.1 Cicer chorassanicum
TCATAATTTGTAGAAAAATAATTTATTATTAAATTTCTCTGACAGTCATATTTTTCGTCATAATTAAGCAACTCTAAATATTAATCAAAGATATAGAGATACATTTATTGTCATTTATTTTGACTAAGGTTGTTGGTCCATAAAGTATTATAATTAATGAAATTAAAATATTTGTTACTTGTATATTCAAAGATATAGACATGCATTTATTGTCATTTATTTTGAGTAAGGTTGTTGGCCCAAATAGCATGTGAATTTAGCATTTGGCTATGAATTTATAATGTATTTTTTCCGGTCTTAAATATAAGATAATTTTTGGAAAATAAATTGATTCTTTATTTATAGAATAATTACGACTTTTAAAGTGTATTTATTGTTTAAATCTAGGTCTACATAATAAACAATTATCTTGCATTAAAGAAAATAGTGCGTGCGTGCGTGTGCAAAATTTAAGACAAATATATTCTTCGGGTTAAATTTTCGAAATTCATTCAAAAAGTTGTTTCTATAGACAAAGAGTTGTTTCTATAGCCAAAAAGACATCATTTTCCTTATAAATATAGATAATATGATGCAGAAACCAGTTCTGAATTTGGTTATAATTATCAACCATTTCTCTTCTATTTTTCATATTTTATATCATATATCTCTTCCATAATACATGAGACTAGGAAATATTTATCGAAAACTATGCAATATACTTTATGTTACTAAAATTATTCCAACTTAATTGGTTTTATTTTTTAAATAATATATTATGCTTTCTTTCAAATATAAAATTAATAACAATTTTTATAAAGACATTTTTCTTACTATTATTTTTCATTACGATTTAGTACTGTACAGTTGTCAAATTGAAATCAGAAGTCGATACTTCAATTCATATATGATTAACATGTTTTTTATTTGTATTTAGCCACTAAAAAACTCTAATATTCTATATTTATTTATATAATCGGTGGTTGGATATTATACGTTAAATTTAAATAATTTATCTCTATTTAATGCTATTATTATAAAAAATGATAACAAATTTTCATAAAAAATTAAATGACAAATAGGAATAGTTTAGAAAATGTAAGTAGTTTTGCGGATTGTATAAAAAAAATGCAGTTAATATATATATATATATATATATGTATGTAATTAATTAATTAATAATTGAGGTATGGGGAATAGTATATAAGCATATAAAAAATGCAGTTAATATATATATATATATATATATATATATATATAATTAATTAATTAATTAATAATTGAGGTACGAGGAATAGTATATAAGCACGTTACATAGCATCATTTATTTCACTCAGTTTTGTTGAATTGTTTTGCATCGAAGCAAGCCATTTGACACTCAGAGTTTTGTTGAACTCCTTTGCATCGAAGCAAGCCATTTTTCATCTGTTACGGACTCAACTCCAACCATATAATTGGACATTGGAACATTTGGAAAAGTATCTTTGTACACTCTTTTCAGTTTGATCATGTGTCTATCCGTCTTCTTTGCTAAGAAATGTGAAGACTCCACTACTTCTTGTTTCAAATTTCATTTGATATTTTTGGTTTTTGGAGCTACCACTATTTACTCCTATTTCCATGATGAAGTTGAGAAAAAACCAGATGTGTTTAGTTTGATTTCGAGTGCTGTTTTTTCTATCATGTCACTAAGTTTATCAAAACAGACTTAGTGTGGATTTGAGATTGATCTCTTGTATTTTTTCTGCGCACTTCTAATTTTACAACTAATGAAGTTAAAGTTGTTTTACGCCATTCTTGGTGTTGGATTCAGTTATTTCCTCATGGTTCTTCGTTCTGATTCCAGTAGCCCAATGAAATAGGGGATCTTAGATATGAAATTGGAGACGGAGACGTGGTCATTCAAGTGGATTCAGACTCCGAAGTAACAACTGATAATACTATGGTTCCTCCTACTGTTATTACTGCTCCTGTTGGTTCACCTTCACAACACAGAAATGTTGATTTCAGGGATTTGAGAAGCATCGAAAATGATCTAGATGAGGATATAGATAAGATGAGAAGCATCGAAAAGGAGATAGATGAGATGGATGTGGGGATTCGCGACTTGATTTGCCATCTATTGTTGGATGTACTAATCTCTGATCAACTGGGTGAAAAATTTTCTTGGAGATAGGTGAGATGGATGAGAGGCTTAACATGATTTGCCAGAAATTTATGGATAATTTTTCAAATTTTTTCTCTAATCAAATGAAAAAACTTTGGGGACGTAGTTGTTAAGATAAGGAAATACCGTAAGTAACTTATATATAATTACTATGCTGTAAATAATTTATTTGAACACTAAACAATTATATGTAAATAATTTATATATAATTTATTTGTAAATAATTTATATATAATTATATGTAAATAATTTATATATAATTACTGTTCACTAAACAATTATCTTGCACTAAAGAAAATAGTGCGTGCGTGTGCAAAATTTAAGACAAATAGTGCGTGCGTGCGTGCGTGTCCCAACCCCAGCTTCCATAAGGTATCCTTTCCATCTTCCGTTGGCAATCCATCCTCTTCCATTGGCAATTCATCATTTATTTAAAGAATAATTACGACTTTTAAGGTGTATTTATTGTTTAAATCTACGTCTACATAATAAACAATTATCTTGCACTAAAGAAAATAGTGCGTGCGTGCGTGTGCAAAATTTAAGACAAATATATTCTTCGAGTTAAGTTTCCGAAATTCATTCAAAGAGTTGTTTCTATAGACAAAGAGACATCATTTTCCTTATAAATGTAGATAATAAGATGCAGAAATCAGTTTTGAATTTGGTTATAATTATCAACCATTTCTCTTCTATTTTTCATATTTTATATCATATATCTCTTCCACAATACACGAGACTAGGAAATATTTATCGAAAACTATGCAATATACTTTATGTTACTAAAGATCGAATATAGTGAATTGGAAACCGTTTTTGGTCTATGTTTTCATGATTAATAATCTCCTGTACATGGTTCAAAAGATCGAATATAGTGAATTGGAAACCGTTTTAGGGGATGTTGTGATAAAAAAACACAATGCGAAAATTCAGCAGCATCATGAGCACTATCAAAGAAGCTCATGGAATAAGGTGTTGGACATTTTGAAGTTGGACAACAATGACTCAATGCAGCATAATGAGGTAGCAAAGTCAATGAAAGAGAAGCTGAAATCATTCAACATGGTTTTTGATGATATATGCAGGGTTCAGACTTCGTGGTTTGTGTATGATGAACAGCTTAGGAAAGAAATAATAACTTCCATTGAGAAAATCTTGTTGCCAGCGTATGGAAACTTCATTGTAAGATTTCAAAGTGTTCCTAAACTTGGTAAGAATGCTGATAAATATATAAAAGTATGGAACGGAGGATATTAAAGTGAGATTAAACGTTGTGTTTCAGTGAAGCGGTTATCAACCGGTAGCCAAAAGCAAAGCTAAAGCTGTATGTTTTAATGTTTATGGATTTTAGTCTTAGTTGATTTGAAATACAAAGTTTTGATTGTGACAAACTTAGTAGTAAGCTGTATGACCTTGTAAATTTATATATACTACTGTATGTTTTTTTGCTTAGCATCATTATGGAGGATTGGATTTTTTTCCAGTGGAGAACCCGCTGAGTTACAAAAGTAACACTTATTGCAACAATGAGGTGGTTTTTAATTCTTATTGGTCTTTGCTTTTGACATGATTTAGTATATATTTTATCATATGTATTCCAATTTTTGTTTGTAGATTTTCGTGTTTTGAACTTACCTGGTTCCACTCCAAGCATTTCTTAAGTATGTTTTGGATTTGGATCAATTACAGTCATGTAACATAATAAATGCATGTCTATATCTTTGAATATACAAGCAACAAATATTTTTATTTCATTAATTATAATACTTTATGGGTCTACAACCTTACTTAAAATAAATGACAATAAATGCATGTCTTGAATATACAAGTAACAAATATTCTAGTTTCATTAATTATAATACTTTATGGGCCCACAACCTTACTCAAAATAAATGACAATAATTAATACTTTATGGGCCCACAACCTTACTTAAACTTTTCATAGTTATGTAATAATTAGCATTTTTTGGATTTTTTTTTTCCAATATATCCTCTTTTTTCTTTCAGTTTCCCAATATGCCACAGTTTGAAAAAAAATTCCAATCTGCCCTACTTTTTGGGCTAAACAGGAGGTCGCTGGCTGGGGTGCGACCTCCTACTGGGGTGTTTTTTTTTTGTTGTTGTTTTTTTCAGATTTTATATTATTTTAATTAATTTATTAATTATAATAATAATAATACATTAATAATAATAACAATAATAATAATAATTTAACAAATAATAATAATAATAATTAATTAATAAATAATAATACATTAATAATAATGATAACAATAATAGTAATAAATTAACAAATAATAATAATAATAATACATTAATAATAATAACAATAATAATAATAATATAACAAATAATAATAATAATAAAAATTAATAAATAATAATAATAATAATTAATTAATAAATAATAATACATTCATAATAATACATTAATAATAATAACAATAATAATAATAATAATAATAATTTAAAATAATAATAATAATATTTAAATAATAATAATTAATTAATTAATTAATTAATAATAATAATAATAATAATAATAATAATAATAATAATAATAATAATAATAATAATAATAATAATAATACATCAAAATTTGTGAACGTTATAGAACTTTGTCAACATTACCTAGGAGTTATCCTTCCTGCGGGAGCAACAAAAGGTAATTCTATTAAATTAAAGTAGCTCAAGGATACGTTCCACCATGTTAGTGAAGATGCATCTGAATTTGATACGTTCCACCATGTTAGTGAAGATGCATCTGAATTTGAAAAACAAGCATCTTGTCGGGCATACATCCTACGTATGATCGAAGGGTTATTGATGCCTGACAAATCCAACAACTATGTACATTTAAAATATCTTTCTTTATTAGGAGATTTGAATAAAGCATCCCAATATAGTTGGGGTTCAGCTGATTTATTAATGTATAGTTTTAATGTATTATTATTATTATTATTATTATTATTATTATTATTATTATTATTATTATTATTATTATTAGGCTAAATACCACCCGTGGTCCCTTAACTTAATTTTAGTTAACGATTTAGTCCTTCATCTTCTTTTTATTTTCCCGATTTGTTCCTTTATGTTTTTAAATAATTTCAGCTTTACCCTTTAAGTGGGATTTCGTTAAGAAAAAGTTAAAAAAATCCCTACTCCGTGTTCAGAAAAAGTTATCCTTTATGTTTTGGAAATATTTCAGAAAAATATTCAAAGTTTGTTCTAAGTTTGGTAGTAGGATTGATTCGTTAAAACTGAAGTTATGTGTATTTATACTCCATAGACATCACTTCAGATCAGTGACAATCGTTCCTAAAGGTTTGATGAACATATACAATTATCTAGATGAGAGATTTTTTAACTTTTCTTAACGGAACCCCACTTAAAGGGTAACACTGAAATTATTTGAAAACATAAAGGACCAAATCGGAAAAAAAAAAAGATAAAGAACTAAATCGTTAACCGAAATTAAGTTAAGGGACCACAGGCGATATTTAGCCTTATTATTATTTATTAATTAATTATTATTATTTAATTTTTATTATTATTATTATTATTATTTTTTAAATTATTATTATTATTGTTATTATTAATAATGTATTATTATTATTATTATTATTATAATTAATTAATTAATTAATTAAAATAATATAAAACCAGAAAAAGACAAAAAAAACACCCCCAGTAGGAGGTCGCACCCCCAGCCAGCGACCTCCCACTGGGCCCAAAAATTGCAGGACTTCAGCTGGTCGCACCCCCTCAATGCGACCTCCTGTTTAGCCCAAAAAGTAGGGCAAATTGGAAATTTTATTTTAAACTGTGGCATATTGAGAAACTCAAAGAAAAAAGAGGATATATTGGGAAATCAGAACTATGACAAATAGTTCTATTAAATGAAAAATAGGAATGCTGTTTAATGCTATTTAATGCAAGTAGTTTTAATGCTATTTAATGCAAGTAGTTTTAATGTAAGTAGTTTTAATGCTATTTAATGCAGTTAATATATATATATATATATAATTAATAATTGAGGTATGATGAATAGTATATAAGCGCGTTACATAGCATCATTTATTTCACTCAATTTTGTTGAATTGCTTTGCATCGAAGCAAGCTTGACACTCAGAGTTTTGTTGAATTCCTTTGCATCCAAGCAAACCATTTGACACATTGATGGAGTCCAGAACTATGCGAATTCTGCCTTGTGCTACTGCTGTTATCGGATGCATCTGTTACGGACTCAGTTCCAACCATATAATTGGAAGTTTGAACATTTGGAAGGAATATCTGTACACTCTTTTCAGTTTGATCATGTGTCTATCCGTTTTCTTTGCTAAGAAATGTGAAGACTCCACTACTTCTTGTTTCAAATTTCATTTGATATTTTTGGTTTTTGGAGCTACCACTATTTACTCTTATTTCCATGATGAAGTTGAGAAAAAACCAGATGTGTTTAGTTTGACTTCGAATGCTGTTAAGATAAGGAAATACTGTAAGTAACTTATATATAATTACTATGCTGTAAATAATTTATTTGAACACTAAACAATTATATGTAAATAATTTATATATAATTTATTTGTAAATAATTTATATATAATTACTGTTCACTAAACAATTATCTTGCACTAAAGAAAATAGTGCGTGCGTGTGCAAAATTTAAGACAAATAGTGCGTGCGTGCGTGCGTGTCCAAACCCCAGCTTCCATAAGGTATCCTTTCCCTGCTTCCGTTGGCAATTCATCCTCTTCCATTGGCAATTCATCATTTATTTAAAGAATAATTACGACTTTTAATGTGTATTTATTGTTTAAATCTACGTCTACATAATAAACAATTATCTTGCACTAAAGAAAATAGTGCGTGCGTGCGTGTGCAAAATTTAAAACAAATATATTCTTCGGGTTAAGTTTCCGAAATTCACTCAAAGAGTTATTTCTATAGACAAAGAGACATCATTTTCCTTATAAATGTAGATAATATGATGCAGAAACCAGTTCTGAATTTGGTTATAGTTATCAACCATTTCTCTTCTATTTTTCATATTTTATATCATATATCTCTTCCATAATACATGACTAGGAAATATTTATCGAAAACTATGCAATATACTTTCTGTTACTAAAATTATTCCAACTTAATTGGTTTTATTTTCTAAATAATATATTATGCTTTCTTTCAAATATAAAATTAATAACAATTTTTATAAAGACATTTTTCTTACTATTATTATTCATTACGATTTAGTACTGTACAATTGTCAAATTGAAATCAGAAGTCGATACTTCAATTCATATATGATTAACATGTTTTTTATTTGTATTTAGCCACTAAAAAACTCTAATATTCTATATTTATTTATATAATCGGTGGTTGGATATTATACGTCAAATTTAAATAATTTATCTCTATTTAATGCTATAATTATAAAAATATGATAACAAATTTTCATAAAAAATTAAATGACAAATAGGAATAGTTTAGAAAATGTAAGTAGTTTTGCGGATTGTATAAAAAAAATGCAGCTAATATATATATATATATATATATATATATATATATATATATATATATATATATAAAAAATTAATTAAAAATTGAGGTTTGAGGAATAGTATATAAGCAATAGTATATTCCATAGCATTATTTATTTCACTCAGAGTTTTGTTGAATTGTTTTGCATCGAAGCAAGCCATTTGACGCTCAGAGTTTTGTTGAATTCCTTTGCATCGAAGCAAGCCATTTGACACATCGATGGAGTCCAGAATTATGCGAATTATGCCTTGTGCTATTGCTGTTATCAGATTCATCTGTTACGGACTCAGCTCCAACCATATAATTGGACATTGGAACATTTGCAAAAGTATCTTTGTACACTCTTTTCAGTTTGATCATGTGTCTATCCGTCTTCTTTGCTAAGAAATGTGAAGACTCCACTATTTCTTGTTTCAAATTTCATTTGATATTTTAGTTTTTGGAGCTACCACTATTTAATCCTATTTTCATGATGAAATTGAGAAAAAACCAGATGTGTTTAATTTGATTTCGAGTGCTTTTCTATCATGTCACGAAGTTTATCAAAACAGACTCAGTGTGGATTTGAGATTGATCTCTTGTATTTTTTCTGCGCACTTCTAATTTTACAACTCATGGAGTTAAAGGTGTTTTACGCCATTCTTGGTGTTGGATTCAGTTATTTCCTCATGGTTCTTCGTTCTGATTCTAGTAGCCCAATGAAATAGGGGATCTTAGATTTGAAATTGGAGACGGAGACGTGGTCATTCAAGTGGATTCAGACTCCGAAGTAACAACTGATAATACTATGGTTCCTCCTACTGTTATTACTGCTCCTGTTGGTTCATCTTCACAACCCAGAAATATTGATTTCAGGGATTTGAGAAGCATCGAAAATGATCTAGATGAGGATATAGATAAGATGAGAGGCATCGAAAAGGAGATAGATGAGATGGATGTGGGGATTCGCGACTTGATTTGCCAGCTATTGTTGGATGTACTAATCTCTGATCAACTGGGCGAAGAAATTTGCTTGGAGATAGGTGAGATGGATGAGAGACTTAACATGATTTGCCAGAAATTTATGGATAATTTTTCATATTTTTTCTCTGATCAAATGAAAAAACTTTGGGGACGTAGCTGTTAAGATAAGGAAATACTGTAAGTAACTTATATATAATTACTATGCTGTAAATAATTTATTTAAACACTAAACAATTATATGTAAATAATTTATATATAATTTATTTGTAAATAATTTATATATAATTATATGTAAATAATTTATATATAATTATTGTTCACTAAACAATTATCTTGCACTAAAGAAAATAGTGCGTGCGTGTGCAAAATTTAAGACCAATAATGCGTGCGTGCGTGTCCAAACCCCAGCTTCCATAAGGTATCCTTTCCCTGCTTCCGTTGGCAATTCATCCTCTTCCATTGGCAATTCATCATTTAATTCACCAACTTTTTCAGTCTCCTTCATCTTCTTAACAGTGGAGTTATCGAGTAGCTCAGGGTCTGAAGGGGCATCTCGCTTGACACCATGTTTGATCAATTTCCAATTCTCTTTCCTTTCTGATACTTGATTGTGTTCTTCATTATCGATAACATCAATAACTGGAACACAACCAGATGAACCAACAACACGAGGCAACATGCCAATTGGACATGGGTTCCATGACTTTGCCTTATATCTGTGTTTCTTCAGTCTCTTCAATCTCACAATCGACTTGCTTTGGCTTTTTATTTCTCATTATCTGTTGTTTAACTAACTCAAGCTTTTTACATGCTTCACACATGGTTTCCTCGAGTTGGAAAACATTTGCTGAAGTCAATAAAGAGCTTTGATCATCTGCACTGTCAAAAACGTTGGAAAAAGTAACACGAGAGAGCATTTGAACTTTGTTCAACAAAGATCTATCACCCACCAATTCAGCGAGGTGAAGGGCTGAATCCATGACCTCCTTGTTGCAAAGATGTGATATTAGAAGACATTTATGAACAAATTCTTGCAAAACTCTCTTCGGCATATTTGCTGCTCCAGAAGATTTATGACTTAATTGATGATATTTTAAGTTCGAAATCAAAATATGATATCTAATTTAATAATTTTGACGTTTGTCAATTGAGTCAAATTTTACGGATTCTTACTATCAAACTTTATTATAGAAGAAAGTTGAACTTTTTTACTTAAATAAAAGTTGAGAATATAATTTTAAAGTGTAAACTAGTTTTATATTAACATTTCATAAAAGTTAAATGTTATTTATTTATTTTTAAACTATGAATTTTAATTGAAGTTTGGAGGATTTTTTTTTGAAATATCCTTATTTAAAAAAATATTCAATTTATCTTATTTTATGTATTAATCTATCTCGTTTTTTGAATATTAACTGAATCACACATACTTTCTCATTTTATTTTTAAGCGTGGGAGAAAGTCACACGTTATACACGTAAAATAAGACATAAAGTGTTTTGTGATAAAAAATAAAAAATAAAGTTTGGCAGTCAAACGTATAGTATGCACAGGTTCATTAGTAGTAACTACTTTTATTTATGAGATACACAAGGGTCTTCCTTACTTACAAGTAATCATAATTTCTTTTTATCTTGAATTCGTAGTGTGTAATCTCATTATAAGAAAAAGATTGGCATATAAATATAGTATGCACAGGTTCATTAGTTAATTAATCATAACTAGATTGTAACTTTTTAGTTCATTTGCTTTTGTCATTTCTTTCATACGCTATTATGCTTCGCTGACATGATTATAACATTTCAGGCTCTTGACACTTTCAACACAACAATTGTGTCTCCTATATACTACGTCATGTTTACAACACTTACAATATTGGCCAGTGTAATAATGTTCAAGGTACCATCAACAAGTTTCGACATTTTACTTAGGATGCCTAAGATGTTACTCATGTCTATGAATTTTACAAGAGCCTAATTACATTTCTAAATAATGCTTACAGGATTGGGATGGCCAAAGTGGTTCAACTATTGCATCAGACATATGCGGCTTTATTGTCGTGCTATCAGGCACAATAATGTTACATGCGACCAAGGACTTCGAGAGAAGCCACTCGTTTAGAGGTGCGTAAAATTTGATCATATACTACTTAATTCAGCGGCTACTGACTTGACAGACTATTGTATGAAAACCGCAATTGATATTGTGTTTTGTTGTTGGTGTGAGATTTTAGATAAAATGAGAGAAAATAATAAGAACTTAGAATGTCATTGATAATAATAACTTGATACTAAGTATCAATTACTATTTATAGAATACATAGACTCAATTCTAAATAAATGGGAAATCAGGAAACGAAAATAATAAGAGATATGAAAATTAATCTTAATATATTTTCTAAGATATGTTAAGATTGAAAACTGATCCTAGAAGATAAACCAAGATATTCTAGCATGATATCAAGATATTATTTTATATTCTAACAAGTTTCATATTGTACATATGTTGAAACAATTGCAGGTGGCACACCTTCGTCACCTACGTTATCTGTCCGGCTTTATAACGGAAATGGAGACATGTTACGCAAGGAATACGAAGAAAGAAAATGAATCTCCCGGTGGAGTTGGAAAATCGGATTCGACAAGATCCTAATCCTGAAGAGTCGAGTGTTCCCGGTGGCAGGCTTCATCCAATTACCCGATACGTAATGAACTATCTCCGTGTTGCTTGTGAGTCACGACAGACATTGGAGCAAGTGTTTGAAGAAGATAGGATGCATTCCTCTTCTTCTCTCTCAGTGCAGATGGGTTGCATTATGGAGTTATTAGAAAGAAATTTGGAAGCCAAATCTCAAATCTACAAGGACCCTGCTTTGGTCTATGTTTTCATGATGAATAATGTCTTGTACATGGTTCAAAAGATCGAATATAGTGAATTGGAAACCGTTTTAGGGGATGTTGTGATAAAAAAACACAATGCGAAAATTCAGCAGCATCATGAGCACTATCAAAGAAGCTCATGGAATAAGGTGTTGGACATTTTGAAGTTGGACAACAATGACTCAATGCAGCATAATGAGGTAGCAAAGTCAATGAAAGAGAAGCTGAAATCATTCAACATGATTTTTGATGATATATGCAGGGTTCAGACTTCGTGGTTTGTGTATGATGAACAACTTAGGAAAGAAATAATAACTTCCATTGAGAAAATCTTGTTGCCAGCGTATGGAAACTTCATTGCAAGATTTCAAAGTGTTTCTAAACTTGGTAAGAATGCTGATAAATATATAAAGTATGGAACGGAGGATATTAAAGTGAGATTAAACGTTGTGTTTCAGTGAAGCGGTTATCAACCGGTAGCCAAAAACAAAGCTAAAGCTGTATGTTTTAATGTTTATGGATTTTAGTGTTAGTTGATTTGAAATACAAAGTTTTGATTGTGACAAACTTAGTTGTAAGCTGTATGACCTTGTAAATTTATATATACTACTGTATGTATTTTTGTTTAGCATCATTGTGGAGGATTGGATTTTTTTTCCAGTGGAGAACCAGCTGAGTTACAAAAGTAACACTTATTGCAACAATGAGGTGGTTTTTAATTCTTATTGGTCTTTGCTTTTGACAGGATTTAGTATATATTTTATCATATGTATTCCAATTTTTGTTTGTAGATTTTCGTGTTCTGAACTTACCTGGTTCCACTCCAAGCATTTCTTAAGTATGTTTTGGATTTGAGTCAATTACAGTCATGTAACATAAGCGTTAGATAAAGATCAAATATTCACATTTTCAATCTTGTTAATTAGTTAATAGAATTTAAACCCTAAACTCTTGACAAAATAGTAGTTTGATTTTCATCTATTAATTGCAATTTTGGAAGCCTATTCTTATTGTTAGTTAATCATTTAGGAAAATAGTTATATTCCCTGACGTTGTTTATATAAAAGTATTCGAAGAACTAGTTGTATTGTGTTTAAGAGACTCAAGGTAAATCTTCTCCATTTAAGAAAATACTTACGTATAGTGCCTTAAACATTGTTTACGAGAAAACTGTCCAAAAAAAATAGTACATCTTAAAATGGTTTAAATGACGTGGTTTAGGTAAAAGTATACGAAGAACCTGCTGAGCTGGGCCTAAGACAATGTAGATAAGTCTTATCTGTGCATTTAGTATTTT
Organism: Cicer chorassanicum; assembly: GCA_037974735.1. Taxonomy (NCBI): domain Eukaryota; kingdom Viridiplantae; phylum Streptophyta; class Magnoliopsida; order Fabales; family Fabaceae; genus Cicer; species Cicer chorassanicum. Next base: position 43,479,545 of record JBBPBP010009778.1, read on the forward strand.
ATTGAACATGACTGAACTAATGGACTGCTCAAGCAAAATAGAGATAGTTTGAGGATTATATCATGCACCCCCACATCTAAAAATCAACGTGAAAATACAATTTTGCTCTTTATAAAATCTTCAACTTTTTTAACTTTTTATTTTGTCACCCCTCTTTTCAAAATATTCGAAAGTCCCCAAAGTTTCGAAATGACAATTTCTAAAATTTTCGAAACTTTCGAACAATTCGAAACTTCTGAAATAGAAAATTTAAATTTTTTTCGAAACTTTCAAATAATTCAAAACTTTCTATATTTGAAAATTTCGAAACTTTCCATATTTGAAAATTTCGAAACTTTCCATATTTGAAAAATTTCGAAACTTTCCATATTTGAAAATTTTTCGAAACTTTCTAAATTTTCGAAATGTAATCTTTTACATGTCAGGAACTGATGCTGCAATGGTTCCTAACTGGTATGAATGAGCTTACGCAAAACAACTCGAATATTTAGTGATTTTATTGTGAGTAATTTACATTGAGCATTGAAAGTTTCAAAACTTTTATGCATGATTTCAAACATGCTACAATTTTGATTGCCTGCGAAAATTTCGAACACGAACCCTGTCTTATTTGTATGGAAAAGGATTGTTTAAAAAATGTTAAGTTTCTAAAATTTCATTGCTGCAAGGTTTTTAAAGGAATTGCTTTTTCTAAGTCACATTACATGTCGCAAGACTGTTTTATTTAAAAATTGTTTTTTAAATTATTAAGCTAGAATTTGTTAATCAATAAAATGGTCAAAATTTATTAAAGTTGTTATTCCAAATTATACAGTTGTATTATAAATTGAGATGGTATATGAATAATACGTTTGATTTCATTGAAATTCATTATTATAAAACATAATATATAGATCGTTTAAAGATGGATCATTGTTTATAATTAATGAAATTAAAATATTTGTTTCTTGTGTATTCAAAAATATAGACATGCATTTGTTGTCATTTATTTTGAGTAAGGTTGTGAGCCCATAAAATATTATAATTAATGAAATTAAAATATTTGTTGCTTGTATATTCCAGACATGCATTTATTGTCATTTATTTTGAGTAAGGTTGTAGGCCCATAAAATATTATAATTAATGAAATTAGAATATTTGTTGCTTGTATATTCAAGACATGCATTTATTGTCATTTATTTTGAGTAAGGTTGTGGGCCCATAAAATATTATAATTAATGAAATTAGAATATTTGTTTCTTGTATATTCAAGACATGCATTTATTGTCATTTATTATGAGTAAGATTGTGGGCCCATAAAATATTATAATTAATGAAATTAAAATATTTGTTGCTTGTATATTCAAAGATATAGACATGCATCTATTATGTTAGATGACTATAATTGATCCAACTCCAAAATATACTTAAAGAAATGCTTGGAGTGGAACGAGGTAAGTTCGGAACACGAAAATCTACAAACAAAAATTGGAATACATATGATAAAATATATACTAAATCCTGTCAAAAGCAAAGACCAATAAGAATTTAAAACCACCTCATTGTTGCAATAAGTGTTACTTTTGTAACTCAACTGGCTGGAAAAAAAAATTCAATCCTCCGTAATGATGCTAAGCAAAAATCAAAGAAGGTAATTAGTTGTACTACATCTTCCCGTTAGCCACAACACAATTCTACAAATATAATTGGATTTCGTCAATTTTTTTAAAAATGAAATACAATTGTCATCCTAAAAACAAATGAAATATACAAATTGACAATCAAGACTAATTGATAATTCACTTGTTTCAGATTATTTTATAGTATTTTTAAGAAAACAATTAAATTTAAATTAAGACATCAATCCAATGTTTTTTTAAAATTTTAAAAATAATTAGAATCTCATAATGTGAAATCTGATTAATATTTAGAGTTGTTTAATTATGACGAAAAATATGGCTGTTAGAGAAAAAAAATAATAAATCATTTTTCTACAAATTGTAAACAAACACAAATTAACTCTGTTTTCTACAAAATCTCAAAGTATGGCAATACTATTTTGTTAGTAGGGAAGCTTAACTTATAATTTCTTTATCCCTCAAATTTTTATATTCTTTTTACACCGATCAAAGCATGACCATCAATAAAATTTTAAGTGTCATGTGAATTATAAATTTAATGTCATGTTTTTTTAAGTCGTATATATATTTATTAATTATTAAATACAAACAGGTTTCAACATTAAATATGTGCAGTTAATATATATATATATATATATATATATATATATATATAATTAATTAATTAATAAGTATGAGGAATAATATATATACACGTTACATATCATCATTTATTTCACTCAGCACGTTACATAGTATCATTTATTTCACTCAGCACGTTACATAGTATCATATATTTTACTCAGCACGTTACATAGTATCATTTATTTCACTCAGCACGTTACATAGTATCATATATTTCACTCAGCACGTTAATAGCGTCATTTACTATTCCAATTTATTTCACTCAGCAAGTTACATGCAAGTTATATAGCATCATTTACTATTCCAATTTATTTCACTCAGCAAGTTACATGCAAGTTATATATAGCATCATTTACTATTCGAATTTATTTCACTCAGCAAGTTACATAGCATCATTTACTATTCGAATTTATTTCACTCAGCACGTTACATAGTATCATATATTTCACTCAGCACATTAATAGCGTCATTTACTATTCCAATTTATTTCACTCAGCATGTAAATAGCGTCATTTACTATTCCAATTTATTTCACTCAGCAAGTTACATGCAAGTTATATAGCATCATTTACTATTCCAATTTATTTCACTCAGCAAGTTACATGCAAGTTATATATAGCATCATTTACTATTCGAATTTATTTCACTCAGCAAGTTACATAGCATCATTTACTATTCGAATTTATTTCACTCAGCACGTTACACATTGATGGAGTCCAGAACTATGCGAATTCTGCCTTGTGCTAGTGCTATTATCGGATTCATCTGTTACGGGCTCAGTTCCAACCATATAATTGAAAATTGGAACATTTGGAAGGTATCTCTGGACACTCTTTTCAGTTTGATGATGTGTCTATCCGTGTTATTCGCTAAGAAATGTGAAGACTCCACTACTTTTTGGAGCTACCACTATTTACTCATATTTCCATGATGAAGTTGAGAAAAAACCAGATGTGTTTAGTTTGACTTCGAGTGCTACTTTTTCTATCATGTCACTAAGTTTATCAAAACAGACTCAGTGTGGATTTGAGATTGATCTCTTGTATTTTTTCTGCGCACTACTAATTTTACAACTCATGAAGTTAAAGGTGTTTTACGCCATTCTTGGTGTTGGATTCAATTATTTCCTCATGGTTCTTCGTTCTGATTCCAGTAGCCCCAATGAAATAGGGGATCTTAGATATGAAATTGGAGACGGAGACCTGGTCATTCAAGTGGATTCAGACTCCGAAGTAACTACTTCCGAAGTAACTACTAATAATACTATGGTTCCTCCTACAGTTATTACTACCTGTTGGTTCACCTTCACAACACAGAAGTATTGATTTCAGGATTTTGATTTTGAGAAGCCTCGAAAATGATCTAGATGAGCTAGATGAGATGTATGTGGGGGTTTACAGCTTGATTTTCCAGCAATTGTTGGATGAACTAGTCTCTGAAGCCTGCGGAGAAATTAGCCCAAAGGAGATAGGTGAAATGGATGAGAGGCTTAACATGATTTTCAAGAAATTGTTGGATTTGTCAGATGATTTCTCTGATCGAATGAAAACAATTTCAAGACGTAGCCGTTAAGATAAGTAGATAAGTAAATACCGTAAATAATTTATATATAATTACTGTGAACTGTAAATACCCTAATTTATAGGGATTCTTTTAGTATATATAGGATCGACTTTATAAAGAAAATAGTAGATATCTGATTGATAAGATATTATAATTATAATATTTGATTCTAATAAAAATAAATTTATTGTCCTGTAATTCTTGCAACTGTAGTCCAAGTAAACACGATTGACCCCACAATTTAAAACGTGATATATGTATATTTATTACGAACTATTGTTTTTTCTTTAAAATTAATATAAAGAAATATTTAAAAGATTAAAGGTTTAAAGAAGTCAATAACAAAAAAATAAAGAAAACATCTGTGATAACTTGATTGGCAAAACAACATTTAACAATGGAACATGTGGACAAGAGAAAAACACCTTTTGTTGTAAAAAAATTGAAAAGAATTGGTCTCCAGTGGACCAGTATCATTATATCAATCTAATAATTACTCATTTTTTGACCAAAAAACCCATTACACATTTCATAAAAAGAATGATAGCCATACTCATTCCAATTCTGAGAATCAAATGATTCAGTTAAAGATACGGAGATTTGTGTGTTTAGCTTCTGCTATTGTTGAATTATGTCATCTTAATTCAGTAGATATATAGCCTTCAAACATGGTACTTTTTTTAGATGAACATGGCTATATATCTACTGAATTAAGATGACATAATTCAATATACATTCATACAACATGATTCAATGCAGCCAGAAGATACAGGTAGAGATGTTCTACAGAGTCGTCCTAAGACCACATGAAATTATCTTGTGTGCATATGCTATCTAGCTCATGTGTTCTCAGGTCGCCCCTGCTGAACTTTCCCTACCACGTTACACATTCCTCGTTCAAGTGAAGTGAAACTGATTGATGTTAAAATGAAAGGTTAAAAAGGTAGCATGTGTTATTTCAATTGCATGAATATGATTGTAGTTGAGCTATAGGAATGTGCTATGTTCATCTTATATAATCGAGTAAAAAAACTTATAAATAATGAATAATTGAACTGAATATCATAATCAAAACTTGAGATGGACTCAGCTAAGCAATAATTATCAATCAAAATAAAATTCTCACAGAAGACTGAATGGCTAGTAGCTCTTCCTCCTTTACTCTCTTCCAAACCCCAGCTTCCATAAGGTATCCTTTCCCTACTTCCGTTGGCAATTCATCCTCTTCCATTGGCAATTCATCATTTAATTCACCAACTTTTTCAGTCTCCTTTATCTTCTTAATAGTGGAGTTATCGAGTAGCTGAGGGTCTGAAGGGGCATCTCGCTTGGCACCATGTTTGATCAATTTCCAATTCTCTTTCCTTTCTGATACTTGATTGTGTTCTTCATTATCGATAACATCAAGAACTGGAACACAACCAGATGAACCAACAACACGAGGCAACATGCCAATTGGACATGGGTTCCATGACTTTGCCAAAGTCCATATCTGTGTTTCTTCAGTCTCTTCAATCTCACAATCGACTTGCTTTGGCTTTTTATTTCTCATTATCTGTTGTTTAACTAACTCAAGCTTTTTACATGCCTCACGCATGGTTTCCTCGAGTTGCAAAACATTTGCCGAAGTCAATAAAGAGCTTTGATCATCTGCACTGTCAAAAACGTTGGACAAAGTAACACGAGAGAGCATTTGAACTTTGTTCGACAAAGATCTATCACCCACCAATTCAGCGAGGTGAAGGGCTGAATCCATGACCTCCTTGTTGCAAAGATGTGATATTAGAAGACATTTACGAACAAGTTCTTGCAAAACTCTCTTCGGCATATTTGCTGCTCCAGAAGATTTTTTGCTGAGAATTCGAACAAGCCATACAAACAAAGAAGAAAGATAAGCAACTCTATGAAAGTCTTCCCTCGAGTGTGAAATTGTAGTACTTGGGTTATCTGCAAAAGAACACAACATATAAGCACAAAAAAGAAGAAACTAAGCAAACAAAAATCATTGTCAAAAAGAACACATCCTAACTAAAATGAAGGATAGAAAAGTTTCAAAAACTCAAATTTGACTTGTCTTTAGAGAAGGGGTACAGTACAAAAGCCGTGTAAGTGTTTGGGGTTTGACAAGTAAATAGTGCATTAAAGGACACAGCACACAAAATACATCTCCAAGCACCCACAACAATTAAGCAGATATTAAACTTCCCATGAAAAGAGGTGTTGTGGAAAGAAAGAATGTTGCCTACCTTCTTCACACTTCATATCTTCCTGAGCCTCAATCATATGAAGAACTTCCTTAAGGAGGTTCAGAAGTAACTCTGGTTCCTTATCATACAATTTGAGTATGACAGGCTTCCAATCGGCCAAAACATTCTCTACGGTAGGACCAACAGATGCATCGTCTACATTCTTTTTGAACTCTGAAGAACTTAAAGTTTTCCACAAATAACCCATCAACACAGACACAATCTCTGAAGAGTAGGAGGAATACAACCGAAGAATAGATTTTAAGATCTTTCTAATCGGTTTCTTAGATCCTGAAAGCATCACAAGTTATTAGTGCATCAATACCCAGAACATTAATTATAACTGACAATACACTGTAACAAATTACTTCAGATTAACTTAATTTTCAGAGTAAAATAAAATTATCCAATATCTTGTAGACTGGCTTTAAGAAAACACAATACTTGAGATTTTATATGTAGAACAAATTTTTAATTTTTTAATTAAATGGGGGGGACAGTAGAAACCTGGAGGACCGGGAATACTAAAGAGAGAACACCAACTCAAGCAAGTAAACCAGTATCTAAGCATGATAGACAAAGAAACTCTTGAAAAAACAGCCTGCGATTTATCGCCCCGCAAAAAGGCATATATAAAACAACAGTGTTTGATAAAAGAGGTGAAGTAGAAACACAAGTCTACCCTCTCTTCGGCAAGTAAAACCTCTTTATTTTGTCAATAATACACCCCATATGTCTTTCCTTCAACACCCATTATGCCAAAATTTACCACCATTAGGTTAAATTGAAGCTATCCTTAACAAAATGATATATAAACCATTTTGCCACAGTTGTTGTAATCATTTAACTTTCTTACACTTGCACAAACATACAATTTCCTTACACTTGCACATGCAAGCAATTTCCAATCTCTCTTTTTCCAAGTTGAGGGAGAAACAAGTAAAGGGACAAAAGCTGATAATACTACAGTACACCCCATCCATCGGTTATACATTCATTGTTCTTGTAATGTTCATCTCTCAGCTCTGTACTTGCCACAAATTTATTTATCAACCATTTTGCCACAGTTGTTGTAATCATTTAACTTTCTTACACTTGCACAAACATACAATTTCCTTACACTTGCACATGCAAGCAATTTCCAATCTCTCTTTTTCCAAGTTGAGGGAGAAACAAGTAAAGGGACAAAAGCTGATAATACTACAGTACACCCCATCCATCGGTTATACATTCATTGTTCTTGTAATGTTCATCTCTCAGCTCTGTACTTGCCACAAATTTATTTATCAAAGGAAACAGGTGAACTGAAGTTAATTTAGTTCATGCAATGTTTGACTAAACAAATGCTTAAACAGTACTAAAGCTGGTAGGCCTACAAATATTCCAGATTTTCTTCTATTCAACCATTTTTTTCTATGGTACTCTAATCATGCCCATGCAAAATTGTATTACTTGCAATTTTTCTTTCCTCTCCTTTTCATTTTTTTTATTAAGTAGTCTAGACAAAACTTGCTTCTCTTTTAGAGTATGCATTGCTCCACAACTCTCTTACATGCATGCAGATGCAGACATATAAGGTATACTGAACAAAGAAGATATACAAGATCTATTGTATTGATGATACCTCCAAGACGTGATGTTTGGTTCTTGCCAACCACAATAGCCAAAAGCTTATTACGCTTAAAAACCAATTCACCATGCTTGGCCCCTTTAAAAGAGTAAGTACTCAACATCAGATTAGTATAAAGTAAACAAAACGATGGCAATTACAAGCAATTCAATATTGGAAAAAAATCCCCTACCCCACCCAAGTTGATCTGACAAAAAGAGCGTCTAAAAGCAGACAAGTGTAAGACATTGGTTAACATTACAACATGATTTAAAAGGATTAAAGCTTACACACGTTTTCCCTTGAGCAGTGAGGTACTAGACTCGGGACTCCCACTGACTTTCAAGCAGATAGCTAATTCACGAATCATAGACTTGATTTCCTTTTTGACATTTGCATTGCCTTCACCTTGAAAAGGAATTGCTTTGCTCTGAGGTTCCCAATAATAAGATTTTAACCAATCAAGTGCCTGAAATTATCAGTAAGGTAATAGATGAGTTTAATGCAGGGTGGGTTGAAAATACTTGATATGAAAGGAACGACTGTATATATTGAGATTAAGATCTTGGGAGAAACCATTTATAATTAAATAGGCAAATTCATGAAAGAAAAGCAGAATTTTTTTCATTTTTCTTTTTACTTTGATGTTAACAACAAACTGAAGTTTTGTTAGTAATGTGAATTGGTGTTATGTATGTATAAATCATCAAAAGTCATCTGCACGAGTGTTGCTCACTCCAATGTTAAATGTAAGTGCATAATTAATCCAATAAAAGAAATTCAAATTCTGTATTTCAAAGTCCTGCGCCTCAAAGTAAGAAAAAAATATTATATTCTAATACCATGGACCTATTAAGAACTATGTATACTATTCCATGTCTGTCCCTGAAAAAGGAGTTAAACCAATAAGTTTATGCTGTAGAGATGATAACTTCAATCCACAAGCTAGGTTCCCAATGGCTCTTTCTAACAGAGCATGCTCACGTTGGTACATTGAAAATGATAAAAGGAAAACTATTACCTAGTTCTTAAATACAGTCTTCTAAAACCTAATATAATAGATGTTGCCAATGTCCTATGATATGAAATGAGATTATCGTGGAGAAGAGGATATTCTATTAATATATGCCACAACTACCAAAGCTAGAAGTTAAGACATCATTCTTTAAAAGGTCGAAGGGTGAAGAAGAGCTCTAAGCAAGTGATCTTCTCTTATAAGTTATAGCAGCTTATCAGGTGATAATTACAAACTACCAGACAAACGTGAATTTCACTATACATACTCAAAGTCGTGTGTTAAAAAACAGAGAGGTCAGGAGATAAAATTTGGTCCAATTATAACAAGGTAACCCAAATCATGGACTACACACACTTGTTTACAATTTAATCCCAAATAAGTAAATAGATTGTCAAGACAGATGGTTAAACAGACCAAAACGATCCGCACCTTAATTGAGGCACTACGAACAACCTTGAGTGATGGAAGCTCACGATGTGATCCCTCTGGAATAGCAGCAACAAGTAAAACAAAAAGGAGGGCTTTAATTAACATACTAAAACAAAATTATTTCAGGTTTCAGCATTACAAAGATCATGATTGCAATTAACACAACTCAAAGAAAACAAGAATAAACAAGAGTTATAGAATAAGACCTAGTTTGGAAATTTGGATTGCCTTCTAGCTTACAAGAGCAACTAAAATAAATTAATAGTTCTTTATAAGATTACATATGCTAACTGGGAAATTAAATATGAGACCTTATGTCAAAATTTGATACGACGAAGTTAATTATAACTTATACTAAAAGTTGTTGTTCAAGCGCTCATTGTTATTAAAACTCTGAATATTTCATTCCACATCAATATAATTTTGACAAATTTATCCAAACGGCTAAGGTTTTTACCATGGCGAATATCAATCAGCATGCGTGGAATGCCAATTGCCTCTGCAGCCACAGCTATCGACACCACTTCTTTCCTCCGTGTCTTCTCAACAGCACCATTCACAAGCCTTTCAAAAAAAACACAGCACAACCAAAAGTTAGAAGAATCATAAACAAAATTATTAGAAAACTGAAAGAAGAAGGGTAATGGAAAAGGTGATCTAACCTCACGATTGCCATGCAATACAACATTGCAAGAACCTCCTCCGAAACAGAAGCATCATCTGATTGATCCTGTCTAAAATAAAATCAAAAAATCTAAATTGATTCAAACAACATTTGGTGTGTGTTAGGTTCTGCAACGACAAAAATTGATTTTGTAAAATTGATTTTAGTTTAAAGTGAGTTGAACAATAAATTTTCGTATAAAAGAGACGTTTGGACTCAAAAGCTACAAATCATAACTTCAAGTTAGAATCGATTCGGAATATCAACTCTACTCTATATTGATTTTGATGTGTTTGGTTATACGGCAACTAAAATTGATTTTGTAAAAGTAAAATTAGTTAAAGGTGAGTTGAATGTTAAGTGATTTATGTTTTGATATATTCGGGTAAAAGTGAGTTGAACGGTAAATGTATGCGTAAAAATCATGTTTGGACTCAAGCTACAAATTCTAGTTTCAAGTCATAATCAATTTTGGAGGCAAAATTTATTCTATTTGATATCATCCAAACATGTCAAAATCAATTTTACACCTCAAGAAAAGATTTTGGCTCCTCCAAACGCGGAACCAAACATACACGCATACATGTCAAAATCGATTTTACACCTCCAAACTTGATTTTGCCTCCTCCAAAAGTGAAACCAAACATGCACATAATACATTTTTTCCTCAACAAAAAATATGAAAATTGTGACATCAATTAAAAATTGATGGAACTAGTTATGATTACCTAAAACAGGGATCCATGTGCTGAATTTCAATAATGGAAGCAGTGACATCGATGAGAACAGGCAATGAACCTCGACTTCGCCACGACGAAATCTGAAATACAAAACACAGTTAGGGTTACGTAACCTTATGAAGTTACAATTATAATGTCGTATAATAATAAAAATAAAAATAAATAAATAAATAAATAAAAAGAGGAGAGAGAAAAAGTTACTCGTTTAAGCGCAGATGAAAGAGATTGAGGAGAATCGGAGAAGAGAGCGTCTCTAACGAAGAGCCACTCGTTCCAGTTCAACCAAGGAACTAATTTACGCGAACTTGGTGAAGATTTTGTGTCGTCTTCCAAAACTGGAACTTCTTTGAACCCTAACAATGGTGCCTCCATGTGAAGGGGAATGGGAATGCAGGTGAGATGAGGGGGTACGGTGACGGAATTGAGGGGAGGGTGCCGATAGTGAAGGCGGTGAATAACTGAATGAACTAGGTTATACGGTGTTGTTGAAAGGTTGTGAAAATTTTAAATATTTAAAATTCGGAGGAGTTGGAAGTAAACAAAAAAGTTCCCGTATTTTATTTTTATCACAGTTACAAAGTAATTCTAAATATTTTCATATTTGTTACAAAACATTTTGATACGATTATAAATAAATATTTTTATACAAATAAAATCTAAAAGATATCTTTTATGAAAGTTTTCATTAAATAAATATAAATCGCAAGGTTCTAAAAATTTGAAATTATACTATACATAATAGATATTCAAACAAATCTTCAATATCAAGGAAGTATATCAAAGATACTGATAAAAATGTTGAATTATTTTTTACAACAAAAATATTAAAATTAAATAGACAAATTGTAAACATAGTTAAATTAATATATGAATTTTGTAAATTAGCAGTAAATCCATAAAATAATAAACTATATATATTTAAACTTTTATATTAAATATTTGACTTTTCTACATTGATTACATATTAATATCATAACCATCTTTAATAATTTTTTTTGTGAAATTTAAACATTTCATAGACCAATTTTTCTATAATTAGTCAATACACAATTATGTACAGATTTATTTGTGAGATGACTAAATTTCAGCAAAAAAATTATTTTTAAAAATATAATATTAATGTGAGATTAAAATATTTAAGTGAAAATTTCAATTATAATTTACATTAAAATTAATGATAAAAATTTACATAAACAAATATTTTGATTGATATTTTATTATATCAAAAATATATATTTATCGATTCATAAAATTCATGAATTTATCCACACTTTCGATTTCTTAATATTCGATCATAATATTGACGTGGATATTTTGTTTTGCTCAATTCGAAGTTGTTGCTTGTGTGGCAAAAACCCGAAGTGGATTGGCGCATCTATATGTAAATTGTTTATTAAAAATTCAACTTTGTGGTTCATATAGCATAATTTCCAACCAATATTGAAACTTTAGTTAATAAGAAAGCAAAATACAAACTAATATTCAATCAACAAAGCGATGATTTCTCGATAAGATGGCATTTTAAAATAACAACACGAATTGAGTCAAAAAAATGACAATAAGAATCATTCATTTATTCTTAATGATAACTATAGTGTTTTTTTAGTTGTAAAACTTATTGTTGTAATTTGTTTGATGAAATTAAAAATTACATATTAATGTAAAATTATTTTATAACACCACTAATTGTATATTGAAAAAATCAAACAATACTGAAATGAAAGTTATGCGTGTGCGTTAATAAGTTGTGATTTTTTATTAATGTAAAATTAAAAATAACTTTATAGTACTTTCCCTCTAACATGTTTGATATAAATACATTACATTTTGTGATTATCACCTAACGTTATTATTTTTATGTAATGAATTTATATAATTATTTTTATCTGTGTTAAATTGTATTTTATTTGCTTAGTTTTTCATTAAATTGAATCACGTAGATAAAAATAAATAGTGTATTTCATTTCGCAATACAATATATTATAATGGTGTTATATTTTTCTTTTTAATTTACTAGTAGAGTCATCCATGCAAAGAACAAGTTGACTAACCCGTATTGGGTTACATATTTTTTCATTAAACATTAAATAAGAAATAATGCAACATTTCATCTTATGCAATTAGAAATGAATTAAATGTCTAATGCACTTATAAATGACATGTGTACTACTTCATGAGATATATGACATTTATTTATTTATTATTTATATTTATGATTTAATTTATATACAACATTAATAGATAAATATAAATTATTGATGAATAATAAATGAAATGGATTGCAACCCGCTTACGGCGACCGGTTTGAAAATGCAAATAAAGAAGGAGAAGATGAGATCGAAATCGAAGCATTGGAGCTAGCTATCATGACTTTCATTCTTTTCCTCTTCTTCCTTATCGTTCCTTCTTTGCTTGCACAATCACAACCCAATCACCAGGTACACGTAACTTCACTCACTCTCTTTAGTCTCTTATCTTCTTTATTAGTTGACTTTTCTTCTTCTTATCAACTATTTTGACTCTCCAATTCAGTTTTGTGAAGCTGGAATCGGATACGGAGACTCCACATGTGGAACTTCAATTCCATCATCCAATAAATTATTGATCAAAGGTGGCACTGTTGTCAATGCTCACCACCAACAAATCGCCGATGTTTATGTTGAAGATGGCATCATCGTTGCCGTCAATCCAACTATCACGGTATAATCTATTTTTGCTACTATTGCTTTCTAACGCCTTAGCTTTTGAATTTGTTTCGATTCACTTCTGAGCTTATCTATTAATGTAAGTACTTTTGAGACTATTTGAGAAAGTTTATTGAGTCAACTTATATTATATTTTCAAAAGCTTTTTTCAACTAATTTTCACAAGTTATTCACTATAGCTTATGAAAATTGATTATGTTTCTCTAAAACAAGCAATTCACTTTAGAGAATAAATTAAAGTGAATAATATCAACGGTCGATAAACAAATCAATAATTGATATTATATGCACACACATGACCACTTGACCAATGGTTGTTATAATTTTAACCCTTGATTTGCCCACTTTATTAACTTTTCACTTAGGACCCAAATCCTATGAAAACAACTTATATCATTAGCATATATAAAAACAATTTCACTTTATCTTGTCTTAGAAAAATAGTTTATACACAACCAACCACTTATATGATGCTTATGTTATAAGTGCTTAACTAAGCTGTTTATCTATTTATCGGAACACGCCTTTGTTTCTTATACTTTTTACTTTCTACCCTATGATTTGTTCTGTCTTATTTTCCATATGCAGGTTGGAGATGACGTGCATGTCATAGATGCTACTGGCAAGTTTGTTATGCCAGGTTAGACCTTTGAGTTTTTATCTTAGACCAACTCCAATGATGATTCATACTAGGTTCTTAACTTTGTATACACCGACACTTCATGTTCAAGGCATGTCCGAGTGTTTGATATGTGTCAGTATTCAGTGTTCAACACTCATATGACACTGACACATGTGGTTACATATAGTCAATACAATTTTCTCAAACTATTACCGGTGTCGTGTCAATGTTGGTATCGTGTTTGGTGTTAGTGTTAGTGTTTTATAGTTTCTTAATAGAATAGTTCTTGGAAGGTTTTACCATTGGAGTGTTCCACATGATATGTAGGGTGAAAATGTGTTCTTACACAAGCAATCCCTTCTTATTAGCACTAAACAATGTTTGAGTGAAATTGAGAGTAGCACTAAGGCCCACTTAAGCAAAGCAAGGTGGGACACTGTGACCTATTGAGGCTCTTTAATAGTTGCACCATTGGTGTGAAAAGTGAGTGATTTGCTTAATTAAAAGTGATGTGGCATAGTGGAATCCACTTAAACTGCTCAAGGTCTACATGTAAACACTTCAGAAATGAATCAACTTAGTGATCTCACTATCAAGTTAACTTTTTTTTATTCCGCCATGATGTCAATTTGACATCATCTGTCATCATCATCATCATCATATTTTGACAGACTATTTGATTGCAACTTTTTGTTTGCTAACAGGAGGCATTGATCCTCATACCCATCTAGAGTTTGAGTTTATGAACACTGTATCGGTGGACAACTTCTTCAGTGGCCAGGCCGCAGCATTGGCTGGTGGGACGACTATGCACATCGACTTTGTTATACCAATTAATGGGAGTCTAACAGCCGGTTTTGAAGCCTATGAAAAGAAGGCAAAGAAGTCTTGCATGGATTATGGTTTCCATATGGCTATTACCAAATGGGATGAAACTGTTTCAAGAGAAATGGAGCTCATGGTCAAGGAGAAAGGTTATAATTCATTTCCTGTTTGCATTTTTTATAATTTGGTTGGTTATGAGGCAATGACCCGATGGAAGGTTTCCGCATGGGGAGTTTATTTCAAGTAATACATATATGTTTTCTAATTGCAGGTATAAACTCTTTTAAGTTTTTCATGGCATACAAAGGAGATCTTATGATCAGTGATGAGCTGCTTCTGGAAGGATTTAAAAAGTGCAAGTCTCTCGGCGCCTTAGCCATGGTTCACGCAGAAAATGGAGATGCTGTGTATGAAGGGCAAAAGAAGATGATAGAGCTTGGAATAACTGGACCTGAGGGGCATGCACTTTCAAGGCCTGCATTGGTCAGTCTCAATTTTGTTCTTTTTCATAAAGAATTTACAGAATAATCAAATTCATAGAATACACAACATTCACTCCTCATTTTTAAACTTTCCCTTTATATCTTAGTAGCCTTCCTTCATAATGCATTGGATTTAGGTGCACATACTTGAGCCAAAATAACTATTTGTAGCTACTAGTGTCTAAATTTGCATACTGGTAATTTATAACCACTATAGTTTTACATTCATTCTGATAAACTTTTCTCTGTTGATGAACCACATTTAGTTGGTACGTGATTAGATTGATTTCTTGTTTTGTTTTGTTATATTGTGATTACTGTAAAGTCTAAAATCTAAATATCTGTTAGAATGATTTATAGAACACTTCCTTATTTGATTCGGGTACCTACGTGCGTAGTTGGAAGGAGAGGCAACTGCCCGTGCTATACGCTTAGCAGATTTTGTCAACACTCCTTTATATGTGGTTCATGTCATGAGTATTGATGCAATGGAAGAAATTGCGAAGGCCAGGAAATCAGGTTCTTAACTTTAATCCTTGCAGTGTTATTCTAAATTATTTAGAGAAAGCATATAATTACAACATTTAGAGACAAGGTTAGCAGTCCATTTGTAGAAAAACTCAAATGTTCGCACAACAATATTCTTGTCTTTTTTATGAGAAAAAACAATGTAAAAAGAAGACTTGTTGTACTTGAATTATAATAGCCATAAATAGATTAACCTGACAACACTTCACAATTCCACTCTTTTGCTATGCGATTAAATTGTACCTACTCTGTCATACAGGAACTCGGGGCCATTCAAATCACTTGAACTTAATTGTGAACATGACACTTAGAGCCCATTTGCTTAAACTTCTAAAAAAAGTGATTTTATAATGCTGATTTTGTGATTTTGGTTTGCTTTATTACTATGATCGATGTTGAACATTTACTGTGCACATAGTTTTAAATTGAGTTTACATATTATCATAGATGTTTAAATATTTTTTTTGATATTATTATAATCTATGGAGATTTCACGAATTTACTTAGACCTGAGTCTAGGGTTTTGGGTGACTTTCCAAGTGTGACATTTTAAGTTTTATTGGTAACATAATTTTAGTGAGCTCCCCTACTTGTATTGAAATTGCAGAAAAGAGGGTTTGTTTATATGTTTCTACCTCAACATTAACTGTTTTTTGTTCCCAAATGACTTAGTTTTAGTAGGTGACCTGTTTATTTTCTAACTTCAGGACAAAGAGTAATTGGAGAGCCTGTTGTTTCTGGGTTAGCCCTTGATGAATCTTGGCTTTGGCATCCTGATTTTGAGACTGCAGCAAAGCAAGTGCCTTCACTTGTTTCATTTTTTCCATACTTGTTATTCTTTTATTGTCTTCAATTTTAAGAATACATAAGCCATATTTCATTCTCATGTTTCAGGTATGTCATGAGTCCCCCTATTAGGAAACAAGGACATGATAAGGCCCTACAAGCTGCCCTCTCAACAGGAGTTTTGCAGGTTTCACATTATGAGTTAGTGTTAGGTTCAGTAATCATTTAAAGATAATGGTTCTCTTCGCTAAGATCGTTAATTTGACCAAAGGATACCTTTTACAAATTTGCAGCTGGTAGGAACTGATCATTGTGTCTTTAATTCGACCCAAAAAGCTATTGGAATTGACGACTTCCGCAAAATACCTAATGGTGTCAATGGTAATCACACGGTGACCTTACATATTTATGGTCTAAATCCATTCTGGTTGATTTTGAATTGTTTTCTTACTAATGCTATGCAACCTGAAATCTGTAGGTATTGAAGAAAGGATGCACGTGGTATGGGATATCATGGTGGTAAGTTAATAAATTTTCAGCGTCTTGCTAGGTTGACGTAAAACGAAGGAGATGATAGCCTTCTAAATGGATTTTTCCGTTATATATCTCACAGGAATCTGGCCAAATATCTGTCACTGACTATGTCCGGTTGACAAGCACGGAATGGTAAATTTTTTGGTCAATCAAAATAAAAATTAGCATCCTGTTCTTACATGGAAATAAGGGGAATCCATAGTATTTTATTTTAACTATTTTAATTTCAAAAAGGTGATTGACAAAGGTCCCAAAATTAAGTTTTTATTTTTATTTTTGCTATCATTTCAGTGCTAGAATCTTCAATATATATCCAAGGAAAGGAGCGATTCTTCCTGGCTCTGATGCAGATATTATAATTCTCAATCCGAATTCAAGCTTTGAGGTAACTGCAAAGTCACACCACTCTAGACTGGACACAAACATCTACGAGGGAAGGAGAGGAAAGGTAATTAATTGGCCAATGACTTCTTAAGGTGTCTGGTTTTTTCTTTTGGGTTTTAATTTTGCGCAATTACCAGGCCTCCATGTTCATAGTTAGCTAGCTAGGTACAAATGGTATATTAGAATTGAGACACGGTCCTAATGGAATAAAAGAATTTCATTCTTGCTGCTAATTTTCTAGTTTTGTATTGTGTACGGAACATTAGTTTTGCATATGGTACAACACTTTGTTTAATGGCCTATTTTTTTACAGCTAGAATTCATTCTAGCCTTAGGTATATTATTCATTTATTTTTTTACAATTGATATTTCATTCTGTGGTCTATCAATGAGAAATAAGTTTACCTTTTTTTTTTTACCAACAGAAATAAGTCTATCTATCTATTTAAGAAATGTCTTCTTCTATCTGCTGACTCATGGCGGAATTTCACACCTACATTGCACCATTTTTCCCTCACATGTATGCGATTTTTTTTTTAAACGACATCGATGCAATCTTTATTTGTTCAGTCACTGTTCTTTTACCTTGTCTATTTCCTATGGCTCCATTCAACGTGTGCTTGTTTGTATATATTGTTCAATAATTGAAGTTTTGTCATGTGATATCGAGATTGAAAGTTTTTTTAAAAAAATTGTTGTTTCAGGGGAAAATTGAAGTGACTGTAGCAGGAGGAAGAGTTGTTTGGGAAAATAATGAATTGAAAGCTGTTCCTGGTACTGGGAGATACATACAAATGGAACCTTTTAGTTATGTGTTTGATGGACTGGACAAGAAGGATGCCAATTATCTAAATTCTCTTCAAGCCCCAGTTAAGCGGACAAAGTCCACTGCTTAATTTCTAGCATCATTGGTTACGGGGCGGGGAGGATAAAATATGTAACTCAAGTTTTCTGATCAAATAAAATAAAATATGTACATTTCATCCACTGGTAAGCATCATATGTATATATAATGTAGTAGTAATAGATATATTTCGTGCAATATTTTCCATTGATGTAATGTACATTGCTTAGACTGTATCAAAAGCAATTGGAATAAAAGAGACCATAGCTTTTATAAGACACTGTACAATGTGTAGTGGTCAGTTTTCTATTGAACTTGTCTCATCTACACAAAAATATTTTACAAGTCATATATCCTAGTACGTTTAATAGCATAGCATGACATGGATTTGAATATGAAGGACTGACTATGTTTATGTGGTTGCTATCATATCAAGGCCTAATACAGCAATTTATGTAGGTCAGAATCCTCTTTTTCCCCTGCATGGTAATAAATAATCAACATATGTATTAGAGATTGCATTCCCTCAATTCCACAGTAATATCTTTTCTCTTCATGCCCCTCTCTATGTGTGTTCAAGTTAATAGAAACACCAAAGGTGTAACTCATGTATAAGTTAAAATGCACATGTACAATGTATAAAGGAAACAAAATGACAGAAGTTGAAATAGACTTCTACACTTTTCTAATCTATGTTTTGTGCTTTTGATAATAGTACTCTCCCTAGCAAATGATCCATGTGCGTTTATCATGGGGGATATGGATCAAATCTAGAGGGAGTACTTTGCTCAAAAAAATGTATTTAATCTTGAAGAGTTGAAACTCACAGCATAAAATCTCAAGTAATAACAAACAAACAAAAAAAATCCTGCAACTGAATTAGTAACTAAAGAAAATGGTCTCACCATGACTACAGGATCTTCGTGAGCATAAGCATGAGCATGAACTTGGGCATGGGCATGACCATGAGCAGGATGGGCATGACCATGAGCAGGATTGGCATGACCATTAGCAGAACGAGCAGGACCATGAGCAGGAGGTGCATGTCCATGACTAGCTTTGGCGAGGTCCTGTTCGTTCCCAAGGCTGTTACGCTTGACTTTGGTCAGGTCAGTTTTCTGATGCTTTTTGTTTTCACGAGCTTGGGTAAACACCATTGAATAGTCAGTAGCTCCTGGAGCCTTTTGGTCCCACCCTCCAAACTGAGGCACAGATGATTTAGTAGGTCTTTTCTGCATACATATTTAGAATCATACATATTAATCAGTACTTTTGTTGCCTCTCATGATTTTACATGGAATAAAAATAAAAAAAAAACAAAGTTTGTTTTGAATAGGAAGCTTCTTCGTGAACTTGTATTGGTTAATACCCCTTGATCAACCCACATTAACCATTTCAAGTTCAATTTTCAAAACTTCTTATTCGAATGCAAGAACATATAATACATTAATCTTGAGTTTCTTGACCTTGTATTGGTTAATACCCCCATATAACGCACATTAACCAATACAAGCTCAAAAGTCTCATAGACTTGACTACAATATTCGAGTTCACATGTTTTATACTGTGTTTCTATCTATAATAATATGACAACAATACATTGGAAAACAATAAATTTTTAACAGTTTGTTACGAATCAAAAGCTTCTTCACAAACTGATATTGGTTAATCCCCCTTATGAACACACATTAACCATTCCAAGTTCAATGTTTAAAACCTCCTATTCAAATGCAAGAACATATAAGGCATTAATCTTGAGTTTCTTGACCTTGTATTGGTTAATACCCCCTTATAACGCACCTTAACCAATACAAGCTCAAAACTCTCGTAGACTTGACTACAATATTCGAGTTCACATGTTTTATATTGTGTTTCTATATAGTAACTTGACAACAATACATCAGAAGACAATCAATTTTTAACAGTTTGTTTCAAATCAAAAGCTTCTTCACGAATTGATATTGGTTAATCCCCCTTATGAACACACATCAACCATTCTAAGTTCAATGTTCAAAACCTCCTATTCAAATGTAAGAACATATAAGGCATTAATCTCAAGTTTCTTGACCTTGTATTGGTTAATACCCCCTTATAACACACATTAACCAATACAAGCTCAAAACTCTCATAAACTTAACTACAATATTTGAGTTCACGTGTTTTATATCGCATTTCTATCTATAATAACTTGACAACAATATATCATAGGACAATCAATTTTTAACCAAAGGCGATAAAATGGTCTTCGACACAGAAGTAATGCTGCATCAAGAGAAATTTTGGTTAGAAACGTCTAAAAGTACCAACTGATGATAACCATCTGAAATGTCTATCCAAAATAATAAAGCTCGGTAAGAATTACAAATTTAGAATTCTAGCCTATAACCATATAGCATCATAAATTTTCAATTTTTTGCCATGATTGAATACAATTGCACAATTTTTTTTCAAGGTGATGAATTTCTTCCAAAATTTTCTTCGTATATATTTCATTATATAGATTTAGGCTTACCGACACCTCCTTTTGTTCCATGGCTGAATGAAGAGGTGAGGGACCTAGGAACAAGAAGCTGTACAAACTATAAGGTGTTTATTAATGCTATGTTTTTCAAGATATATGCCCAATTGAATGGTATCTTATGTTAGTCATGGGGTATTTTAACTAGAGAAATTAGGATAAAACTAGACATGTTGTTATGCCTAGTATTTTAAATATCCCAATCTACAATGAACGGATCAACGGAATTAACGGATTTTTAGATGTGAAATATTTTAGATGTGAAATATTGACGAGAGTGTATAAAAGTAGGACAAAAAAATGTGGTTGTCCATGTTTAGTGAGTATACGGTTATTTTGTATTGAAGAAGATATTTATCAATGATTTTGCTCCAAAGAAATGTAACTAATTTTTGGTATGTGCCACTTTTAGATATGTTACTTTTCATTAACATCTTTATCAAAATTTTGGCATGTGCCACCTTTTATACATCTTAAACGAAAAACTACAAATATATATATATATATATATATATATATATATTTATTTGCGATAAACATAATAGTACTATATTAAGAATTATTGTGTATTAATTTTATTATTTGTTTTAATGTGTCTCATGAGTGATATATTATTGAAGACAAAAATACACATTTAAACTAATTTCTCTTATGTCTTTTATGTTTATTTATTTTTCCAATTTGACCATTAAGGTTACATTTGATTTGTACTATTAATTTTTAAGATGTATTAAATTACGCATGCAACCTTTTAAGTTTGATAATTTTCTCGAATTATTTGTATGAAATGTTAAGATATAATTTAAACATGACAACAAGTTGACAATTGAAGTTACTTTGCATGTGAAAGAAATTAAAAACACTGATTATGTGGATAGATATTTATTACCTTTTTTTAAGGCTATGCATGTGTTTAAATTGTTGTAGATAAAATTAAGAAATATAGACAATTTATAAAATTTGATGAATGTTTTCTAAATGATTAGTATGAGGTATATAATGTTGCAGCATTTTGTAGAGTTTCAAATAATCAAAAGCTCTCAATTGAACTAATTATTGTCGAAATTGAGATAAAAAACTAACATTGTAAATAAAATATAACTTAAAGAAACAAATTAGAATAAAATAAACTTAAAAGATCTAAGCAGAAATTAATTAAACTTAAAAGACTATAGTATTTTTGCCTGCATTATAATTCTTAATCAAATAAAATTAATCAAATAAAATTGTAATGTTTGGATGCGCTCTTGCATCTTTTTGAGTATAATTGTCAATTTCAACATCCATTAATTATTAGTCTCAGACATATTGGAGGAGTTAAAAATTTCATAGTTATTAAGTCGGCAAAAAAAGAAGCCTCCAAAGCTAAAACGCCCTTAAAGTTTTGTGGGCTAAATGGGACATCTAGGTCTAATTTTTTAAATTTATTTTTTGATTTTTTTTCGAAAAATAAATTTTTTTGATAAAAAAGTTGATTTTTTTCGATTTTTCCTCGAATATTTTTTGAAAAAAAACCAATTTTTTGATTTTTCTCACAAAATTTGTCGAGAAAAAGATGATTTTATAAAAATTCAAAGAAAAATAAATTTTTAAAATTATTTAAAAAAAATTCTAATTAACAAAATAATGAGTCCATAAATCCCCTCATTTATGTCCACAAAAAATAATAAAATAATGAACCAAAACTTTAAAATATTATTTCAATAGAAGACTTAATATTAAGGTGTTTAATAAGAGATTTTTTAAGAGGAACTTTATACTTGAAGCTTTATTAACATTTCTAATCTCGACAAATTCTCATATGTAATTCTAAAGAGAGGTACAATTGATAAAAAAAGTTTTTTAAAAAAATAGTTTTTTTTAGAACATAGGGATGGAACAAATGGTCCATATTATTTATGAGAGTAATTTTATCCCCACTTCACGTTTTTTTAAAATTAAATGATTCTATAAATACAATTCTAAACAGAAAAATACTATGTCTATTTTCAGCAGTATATTTTCGAATAAAAAATAAACAATGTTTTTTATTCAAAAGTGTACTTCCAAAGAGAAAAAACAATCCTATTCGGGTGTGTGTTTCTGAAATCACATGTAATTTTTCAAAAACGTGTACTAAATAAAATTGTTCTCATAGGAGTTACTTCTCCTACACACCTATGTTTTACCTTGATTCCCCCACCCCCAACCAATTTAGAAGTTCATCTCCATACGAGATTTGTAGGCCCAACGCAAAGCCCAACCCAACATGATCTATATACATAAAAGCTCAAACAATTAAGCGAAGAGTTTTTTCACTTTCTTGCGAGTTCGGAAACTTTTCCTTCGCTTTCTCATCCTCCAAACACCAAAGCCATCAACAACCATGACAACAATCAGTCTCCGGAAGGGAAACACACGTCTTCCACCGGAAGTAAACCGCGTCCTCTACGTTCGCAACCTTCCCTTCAACATAACAAGTGAAGAAATGTACGATATATTCGGCAAATACGGCGCGATTCGTCAGATCCGAATCGGAACTAACAAAGACACACGCGGCACTGCTTTCGTCGTTTACGAAGACATTTACGACGCTAAAACTGCCGTTGATCATCTCTCTGGTTTCAACGTCGCTAATCGTTACCTCATCGTTCTTTATTATCAGCACGCTAAGATGAGTAAGAAGTTTGATCAGAAGAAGAAGGAAGATGAGATTGCTCGTATGCAGGAGAAGTACGGTGTTACTACTAAAGACAAGTAGTTCATGATACGTAAGCGCTTCTTTCGAAAACTCGTTTTCATTTATTTTGCCTAATTTCTAGGGTTACTTCGGTTGTGTTAGGGTTTTGTGGTAATTCACTATGTATAACTGTTGATGGATGTTTTCCTTCGCTATTGAATAGTTTTATTTATATATCAATGTAAAGCACGATTATGATGTATGATATTGTTACTTTTCTGCTAACACTAGTTGATTTGAGAAAAAAATGATTATTCAATTTTTTGGGATGGAATTTAATTTTTCCTGCATGAGATGTTTATTAGGTTTACATGATGCTAATTTCTTCAAGGATAATTAGGTAGTTTCGTTGTTTTGTGAGTTTGTTGTACTAGGATGTTTAGATTGTGGAGATTGCTAAGGTGAGTTGAATATTTCGATAATTTAAGAAACTGGGTGTTGTAGTTTTTGATTGAGGGTTGCATTAACGTTCTTTATTTTTCGAAGCTAATTGGAATTATTTTACCAATTAGTTTATTGTGTGTGCATTCAAAAGGTTCAAAGTAGAGCAGTGCCGAATCCATTCGATAGCGTGTTATAGATGTGTAGCAGAGCGGCCCGTGGCCACTAGAGGACATGCCGTAGCAGAGCAGTTTAGTGTAGTGTGGCCGTTGCGCTGCACCTCAGAGTGAGATAAAAAAATTCCAAATAAGCATTTATAATTTACATGTTTTGGCTTCTTGGTTGGGGTATTTTAAGAATTTTTCAAGTTAAAACACTAGAACAGTGCTTGGGTTTCTACTCTCTCAACCTGTCTCACTGCTGCTGTCATTTTACAATTACAGCTAGTTTTGGTTTTATGTATAAAAGTATAAAATATAAAAAATTTCAAAATAGGGGAAATTCTTCCATCTGCTATATTGTTTTTTGGGGTCAGCCGCTATGCTGTGCTATCAGGGATCGATAACATTAACTATACTTCCTTCTTTGGGATGTATAGACCTGAATCTGAAAAAGATATTGCCCTTTTGAGTGCAAGTAATGTATAAACTTCTAATTTGATTTCAATTATAGCTGATATAAGTATTTAATTACTGTGGTATTATTTCATTTTCTTGAGTTTGGTGAAATCATCAAAACAAGAAAAGTTACTTCTCACTTCCCAAGAGTGTACACAAATATTTTAGCGTAGATTGAAAAAGTAGTATTTGAATGCTAATGTGCTAACAATTGTTAAAATTACTCTCTTAATCATTGTCTTATAGCTACCACTTCTATAATTCAACCCTTGCTCCGACTCTGCTAGGGAGTTTAATCAAGTGCACATTCTTAGGTTATTTCTGAAAAACTGACCTGTTTTAAGTTTTATTGGTGGGGTTAAATATGTTTATGTCATGATATAAGCATAAATATGGCTGTAGTAAGTCTAAATAACTCTGAGTAAGCCTTCCTCTAAATCCATATGTTTACCTGTTTCAGAAGAGATTCTGCTTATACATCCTTGTAATTAAAAACCATTCATTCTTAGCTGTGATAGTCTGGGAGATTTATGTTAAAGGTTAATTTTTTAGAAGACCCAAACATGCTTTGCAGACTGATAATATGTATAGCTCTGTGCAGTGTTGTGTTATGTTTCACCTAATTCTAATTCTAAACTGTACTGTAGTAATTAAGTGTCCATTTTCTTGTAGTATCTCTAGCATGTGGAATTGGCACAACTGAAAATCTGCTTTCAAATATTGATGCACCTTGATACACTACAGAATTGAGTATTAATTCAAGTTCAAGAGTAGCAGAAAGTTTACATGATATTTTAGTGCTCGGTTTGTGGTTTGAGACGTGATTTGAGACGCCCGATTCAATTGGGCAAGTCAGATATTTGTATCAAGTAATGAATTGCAAATGGATTTGGCAAAATCAGCTATTTGTATCTTGAAATGAATTGTAAATGGTTTTTGATAGAATATATAGGGGATAAACTAAGATATATCGAAGATATTACAAGATACATCATTCATATATTCTAACAATTTTGAATTGGGCGATACATGCATGAATTTTCTTTTGCCAATTGACATTAAAAAAATTGAAATAATAGTCAAATGAAAAGGGATTGAATGAATATTACTTAAAGTACCCCATTTGATAGTTTTTTGGCTGTTGAATTCTTTTGAAGCAGGAACTTCACATATTCACTATCTGCGTCTTATTTGACTACTATTTTGTTGTCGTTCTTCTAAAACACAGGCACTCACCATATTGTACACATAATTTGGTTATATTCCCAGCTTTGTTTTTGTTCTAACTGGCATATGGATATGTTTCAAGTAATTCATTCATTGTGACTGTTGAGATTTACTATTCACTATTCAAAAATTAGGTTGGCAATTCACGATTTGTTTGTTTAATGTTAACTAAACCCCGCAAATATACATGTATAATTTCCTGTTAGTAATAAAAAATGCATTCAAATTTAAATATATAAAGTTAACAAGGCAAATATTTAAACTTAGTACTGAATAAGAGACAACACATAAACACCCTTTTGATTTGTTTCCTAAGTGAGCAACAATTACAATACAATACAAGACATGTTACAAGGAAACGAAAAAAAAGCATAACCAACCGACCAAGCATATTTTTACAATTTTCAAAGGTTAGTTTAAGTTCTTTTTCCCCTCCTATTTTGTTTGTTTTCACCTTAACCCATTCCTCACCCATATGATAGGATATCCCTTTCCAACCAAACAACTACCAAGCGTGATGTGATTTTTCACTCATCAGCATCTGGAATTTTTAATAACACAAGGATGAAAGAGATTATTGTCTCTGTTGAATATCTTCCCATAGTCCCTTACTAAAACAAGGTTGAATCACGCCTCTTCTTGGTATTTGCTTCTGGGTTTCCCTTGCTCATCATTGCAACAAACTCATCATAGTTAATCCGACCATCCTACACAGACATGCAATTAGGACACACTCTTAATTATAAAAAAAAAATTAAAAAAATTAAAAAAATTAAAAATACTCATGCTTTGTGGTCTAATACATATCATTAAATTTAACTACTTTCACTCTTATTTAATTATGCCATTTCCATAATATTTCAGTTAATAGATTTTATTTTCATTAACTATTCATAAAGTTCTTAAGAATGATATAGTCTGAAAACTACAATTTTTCTTGTTTAAATTGAAGAAAAAAAATCAGTGCCTCAAAATATGTAAATATCTCATTAGTATGAATTTAGATATTTTTGTTTATAATAATCGAGGTCAATTGGAGAATGTGCAAGAAGGTTGTTTCTATTAGAAATGGAAAAAGATTTCATTCACTCAGTACAAGACTTACGTTATCTGCATCAACTTCTGAAATGATTTCCTTGATGTCCCTGCCATCATGCATGTTATACTCATGGAGAGCTTGCTCTAGTTCTTCAATGGTAATGTACCTAATTATGGAAAAGCAATGTGATTAGAAAATTTAACACCAATTATATTTTATTATATGAACTTGATTCAGATTTTATTCATTTGTTTTCCTTTACCCGCTATTATCTTTATCAAAGTATTGGAAGGCAGTATAAACATGTTCTTCTCTGTTCATTCGGTTCATGTGCATTGTTGCTGTGATGAACTCATCATAGTCTATGATTCCATTACCATCAGCATCTGCCTGTAATTTGCAAAAAAATAAAATAAAAAAAATTGTCTTAAGTAATCACGGAAGAGAAGCTGCTTTTGAGCAGAAGTTATTTTGCCATGCAGTACCCTACAAAAATGAAGGAGAGACAACTACTTACAGCTTCCATTAATTGCTTAACTTCTTGTTCTGTTAGCCTACTTCCTTGCTTTGAAAGCCCTTGCTTGAGCTCTTCAATTGTAATGGTTCCACTGTTGTCAGTGTCCATACTCTTAAACATCTGCTTCAATCCCATGATTTCTTCTTCTGATAGGCAGCTAGCAATAACCTATCCATATGTAAATTTTACTATACTATTAAGTTTAATATAATTTCAGTGGTAAAATATAAAAATGCTGGCTAAAAAAATCTTATTGAGCAACAATATTTATGCAGTAGGTGTTGTTTATTATCAATTAAATGGATTAAATTTTCTGTTAAATTTTGAAATAAATGTTTATATTATTGGCTACATAGGCCATGTGTTAAATTATGATTAAAGAAGAGTAACAAATTCGCACAAGGAATTGCACCTAAGATTTGTCTTTGAGCAAAATAGCACACTACCTTTAGAGCAACTTTCTTGAATTGGTTCATTGCTCTGAACTGTTTGAGCCTATTGAGCACTGCATTGTCAAGAGGTGTATCAGGTGCTTCTCCATCTTCCTTGATCCATGGATGATCTGTTTTTCGCATAAGAAGTGATTTGTTAGAAATTTAAATTTACCAATATGTGAGTGCTGAAGTCAAATTAATTTGTATACCATGCAAACATAATTGAATTCTAGCAGTTCATACAAAGGAAGTTGATGCATATACTTACTCAAAACTTCATATGCTGTTAGCCTCTGCTTGGGATCAGAATTCAACATTTTCCTTACAAGATCTTTTGCTGCAGGTGAAATGGAGGGCCATGGATCACTAGAAAAGTCGATGTGGCCTCGTAGGATGGCATTGAATATCCCATTTTCAGATTCTGTCAAACCAAATCATGGTTTCAGTTTCAAATTATGCAGACTCTAAATATATTTACACACATTATAACAAAAATTAGTACTTATCTAAATATTTATACGTATTATTTAAAGAAATTGGTACCAATCTAAATATTTATCCATGATATACATATTACTACAAAAATTCGGTGGCCCCTTAAGTATGAGACCTAGGTGATGACCCCTCTTGATTATGTTGAGGGTCACCACTTATATGTTCTATTAAGAAGTAGATTAAGATTAAGGGAGTGAATATAAACCTGCCCAAAATGGAGGAACACCGCACAAAAGAATGTATAACATGACACCAACACTCCAAATATCTACTTCTGGTCCATATTTCCTCTTCAAGACCTCAGGTGCAATGTAGTATGCACTACCAACAATATCTTTAAACACTTCCCCTGTCAAAAAGGATAATTTCCATGTTATAAAATGCTTGATTTGAACTTGCAAATTGTAAATTTATGTCATATCCTAAAATTACTACAAGCAAACATATTGATAATTTTGGCAAATATAACTAAAGCTGTAAAATTAGAAAACCTTGCTTGTAAAACACGGATAACCCGAAATCGGTGGCTTTGAGAGGTGAATTCTCGTCCTTATTCAACAAAAGGAAATTCTCAGGTTTAAGATCTCTATGAATAACACCCATGGAATGGCAAGTATGAACAATCTGAACTATGGTTCTCAACAAGGAAGCCGCGGCGCGTTCTGTATAATGACCCTTAGCGATGATTCGATCGAATAGTTCACCGCCCGCACATAACTCCATGACCAAATGAACAGATTGTTTATCTTCAAAAGCACCAACAAGTTCCACAACATTAGCCTGCCCTGTTAGATGGTGCATGATCTGAACCTCCCTCCTAGCATCTTCAATATCCTCTTTGTTAACAAGCTTTCTCTTGGCTATAGTTTTGCAAGCATATTGTTTTCCAGTGGTTTTATGTGTGCACAAATATGTTACACCAAATTGTCCTCTTCCTAGTTCCTTCCCTATGCTATAAGTAGCTTTTACATCTTCCATTGGTCTTCCAAGAACAGGACCAATAGCTGCTGGTTTTGATGATTTAGAAGGTTGAGAAGATGGTTTTGATGATGGTGGTGGTGTTGTAGCTGAAGAATCTCCACCTGCATTATTGTTTTGTTGATTTTCTTCTCCCTTGTCTTCAGGGTCATCAGTGCCACCTGAGCAACAATTGCCCATGGTGGAAGGGAGAATAAACTCAGAAGGAAAATGGGTGGAAGGAAATTTTGGAGAAAAGGGTTATAGAGGTAATAGGAATGGGAAGAAGAAAAAAAAAGTGGTGAATGTTAGAATATTGTCATTGGAAGAAAAGTGTAGAAAGAATGAAGAGAAAAGAGAAAAAATTCTAAAAAAAAAAAAAAAACTAAGGAGAAAAATAAAAGGGTGTTAAATAGGATATAGTTTGTTGCTGATTAATTACAGATTGGAATGATGATGGAAAGGAAAAAATTAGAGGAACGAATTATTGATAGTGTGATTATGATAGATTGTAGGAAGGAAAGAGTCTTTGGTTTGTGTCATACGTTTGTTTATTGTAAGGGGTAAAGGTTATTTATTGAGACAAAGGTGTGGAGGAAATTTCGGAGATAGGAAAAATAAAAATGGATTTTGTTATGTTACAACAAAGGTCAAAGGATCTTTGTTATTACATCGTACAAATGAGTTAAGATTTTTGTTTGTTACTAACATCACATTACATGGTTTTCTTCTTTTCATAGCAAAAAAGTGAAAAATCTACTCATGTATTACATAATACTGGAATATACTATTTTCATTTTATTATTAACGTTATAGAATATACCCTTTTTTAAGGTCCATATTAAAAGTACCTTAAAAAAATAAAATTTTTACACAAATTTTTAAATTTTATAAAAATTAAAAATTTATTTATTTAGAATTATTGATTTGTTATTTGTTGAATCAAACATAGTGGAGGCTTTTCTAAAATATACAACTCTTCACGTTTGTACATTGTTGTTTAGCATACCCTATGAAATTTCTGATGATAATAGTAATAAAATACAAGAGTTGGCTGCACGTTGAATGGAAATAGCCAAATGCATAAATCAGCATATTGTGAAATCAAGAATTGGCATATAGAGATAATTTAGACATTAAGGATGATAAAAACACGGATTCTAATTTATTTATTTTTCATAGATAATTTTATCTAGTATAAACAGAAATCACCATTCTTTCTTAATCTAAAAACACAATTAAATCAGTTATATGGATAGTAAAAAAACATAATTATATGTATTTTATTTCCTTATTTATATTTAATCTTAATTGTAATTTTAGTTTATCTATTTTCACTCATTCGCAAAATTGATTCTTCAAATTTAACATCCAATAGTTTTGGTCTTTCCCTTAATTTTTTTAACTAAATACTAACATATCAATAATTAATGAATCTAAATAATTCTACGTTATAAAATTGTATGACACGTCAATTAAAATATATCAAATCATAATTTTTTTAATTAAAAAATATTTTAAAAAGACTAAAACTAACAACATTTTAAATTATGAAGATCAATTATACAATTCAATTAAAATAAAAGATCAAAATTGCAATTAAGACTTATATCATTATTTATTTAGGTTATTTTTTATATATATAAAAGGAGACTTGAACTCATCTGCTTGTCTTCTAATAAACTCAACACGAAAATTATCAAATTAGTAGAATATAGACGTTTACTATAATTAATAATGATCGACAACCTTTTGGAATCTAATTCAAAATTCATAGGACAAACTTGTAAATCCATAGAAAAAAAAAAGAATTAAGACAAGTAACAATTACTTGCAGAGGAAAAAAAAACTTGTAGGCACCTGATATTGTAACCTTAATTTTGAAGCAAGAACTCAAGAAGCCTCCAATTCATAATCCAAAACAAACACATGTCCATACCAACATTAATTGATCTAGATTATCTATTTCCTTGGTATTATTTGTTTACTAAATAGAATTCAAATTCTATAGGCGACATGAATGTCGCATGCCTTGCCTCTCAAGCAAAAGTTCAAAGTTAGAGTGACTTGCTACAATAATGAATGCATTCCTCTCACAAAATCTTGCTCTCATGTACAAGTATGGAAAATTGCTCACATCTAGGGAGAGGAAAGTGTGGCATAATAATCCTGTTATTCAGTATGTGGGAATCGACGGATCGACCTGCTCCGCATAGGCATGGATTCCTCCAGAAATATTGTATACTTTCCTGAATCCCTGAAACATTGACACCAATACAGTATGAGTGAAAGAGAGAGAATAATACTTTTATCAAATTAATCTCATGAAGTATTGTTTATTTAATATTACCATATATGCAATTTGGAATATAGTGTGACTTAAGAGTGATGCATGTGGTATTAATTATATGGTACAATTGAAAAAATGTAAGTAATAGTAAAAAATCACCACAAAATTTAACGCAAGAAGCGTTTTATTCCACTAGTTCTCTATGATCTACTACTCTACAGCATTCTCTATCTTAAAATCAACGTGCAAATACTACATGCTTAAAGCAACAATCGTGTGCAAGGCTTCAGAATTACACTAATATCAGTAAGTGCTTCAGAATTACACTAATATCAGTAAGTGCTTCAGAATTACACTAATATCAGTAAGTGGACAACAAGTTATGACGCAAAACACACAAGATCATAGTTACACTTTAAGGCCAGACGATCAGACAAATTATTTACCTGTGACTGCAACCATCTAGCAACCTGTAACGACCGCACGCCGTGATGACACTGCATTCAGAAGTCAAGTTATTGAACATGTTTGCAACAAAAAGACACCTACTAATGAAATTGGCATGTATTGCAAAAACAAAAAATTGTATATACCAGAACATATGTATCCTTTTCAGGGTTAAATTTGGAGTTTATTTCAGGTCCCCAGCTTCCAAATTGTCGGAGGGGAAGGACCGTAAATCCTGGCAAAGATGCTTTGGTTCTGCGTATGATGAGATTATCATTAAAAGATTGGGAAAACCAAAATCAGCCACTGAAGTAAGCATAAACAATATAAAGACTATTAAAAAATATATGCATACAAGTGTAAGCTACTAAATAACTATCCCATACATACAATCAAATAAAGGTAGATTGTTCTAGTCTATGAAGTACTATGTAGCACCACCACTTCAAATTGAATGCACATCTGATGTTTGACATATATCGGTATTTAACACCACCACGACACTGACACGTGTAGTTACATTCAATTTATTCCATTTGTCAAATTATTATCGGTGTCAACGTGTCAATGTCGTGTCCGTTGCATATGTCAGTGTTTCATAGATGAGATATCAAAGGTGCACTAACATTGAAATGCTCTCAAAACTTTCAATTTTATTATAAATTTCTCGTGTCCAAGCTTATATTCTTATCAGCTTATCACCACTCATTCAGCTTACTAACAGAGTTAAACTAAAATGCAAGTCATACAAGAATGCATTTCAGTGATTTACAACACTAGTTAAAAAATGAGGAAAATTAGGAGCATACACTTCATCAGGCTCTCGAACATCAATTAACTGTGCCTCCTCCGAAAAGTTGGGATCTTGAAATTTCACATGTAGTGCATCAGGTTGAATGTCTTGAAGTACTGATTCTTCCCTAACAATTAAAGGAACAAATTTACGAGGCATAAGAACACTTGTTGAAACAAACAACTACTACTAACAAGCCTAATCATATAAGGTGTTGTTGGCTAATTGGATCAAACAATCAATTACAGTTTACCAATAACTAAATACTCAATAAATTTCCCATTGGAACTAAACACATTTAATCATCCAACTAAGAAAACATATGCCTGGTAATACCTTTCAGATAAAACCTGCAGCAGGTGCCATCCAAATTGTGTCTTGCACCTTACAACTTTGTTTAAAGGTGCACCAAATGCAGCCTCCTCAAATTCGGGAACCTGTTGCATTTTCATCATCAAAGATACGTCCAATCAATAATTGTACTCTTGTAGTAAAATAATTTTTATCTTAAATGCGCGTTTAAGAAATTAAGAAAGTTATGCATACCAAATGTAACCACTTATGCTAGAAGCACAAAAAGTAGCAAATCATGGAGAAAAATAAGAAAACCTAAGAACAACGGTTAAATTAAACCTAAACAGCATACCATTTGTCCCTTTCTCACCCACCCAAGCATTCCTCCTTCTTCTTTAGATGGGCAAATTGAATACTCCACAGCAAGATCACTCAAATCTTCACCTGAACACACAACAAACAACAAGAAAGTCTTAGAAAGTTAGATGGGTGTAAATAGTCATTTCAGCCCCTAAATTTGTGAGGCATTGTCACTATAGTCCCTGAATGTATTAAAATATAAAAACATCCCCAAGTGTGTCCTTGTTTTTAGTAATTTTATCGACCAAGCTGAGCAATGGAACACACATTTGAGGACCAAACCAACTAATGAAAGACACATTTGAAGAGCAAACTAACTAACGTAAGAAGCATTTAGGTATTTTTTTGTAATACGATCATAGACTATTTGATGGCTTCTCACACATTCTTGGACTAATACGATCATAAACCATGCATATAAATATCTTCCAAAACCAAAACCTAACGAGTAAATAGCCATTTTTGTCCCTAAATGTTTATGGCGTTGTCACTATGGTGCCTGAATATATTGAAATTGCCAATGCATCCCTAATATATCTTTTGTTATGGTTTTATGGACTAAATTGATTAACAAAAAACACATTTGAGGATTAAATTGTTAACTAAAAGCATATTTGAGGACCAAAATGACTAACAAAAGACATATTTAGGTATGTTTTTGTAATTTTGATACATTCAATGACTATTACAACTGCGCCTCATATATTCAGGTATCAAAATGGTTGTTTATTCAAAACCTAACCCTACAAATTGAGAGGAGAAAACATCTCAATTCAAGCAATGATACAAACAAATAACAATTAACCAGACTACATTAATTGAATTGCACAATCCAAGTTATTTTTAACCTGAAGTGATTCTCTTCTGAATATCCAACAATAATTTCTGGTCATCTTCTTTCACCAACAAATGCTGCACCAATAATTCCCTTTCTCCACCAACTTCAACACCACTACTCCCAGTGCTATATAAAGCTGAAAAAAAGGTATCACAATTTTATCAATTTTTGAAACTCTTCATCACATAAAAATCAGATTTTTATTGATTTTTGAAACTCATCATTACATAAAAAATAAAAACAGAATTTTATCAATTTTTGAAACTCTTCATTACATAAAAAAAAAAAACTTAGAAATGAAAAATAAAAAGTGTGGTTTGAAGAGAACGAGTACCTGTCAGTTTGTGAGAAGGCATGATGGAAGTAAAGGGTGAAAGGGGAAAACAAGGTGAATGAAAATGGAAGGTTTTTGAGGAAAAAGTGTGATTTTGGTGTGAACGAGAACGTGAAGGAAAAGAGAAGGAGAAGATTGAAGGAAGTGTGGAAAGTGAAGAGGGTTTTGGAATCGTTAATCCAATTCGTGAATGACAAACTCTCAACATTGTTTCTTCTGATTTGGACAACAACAAATGAAAACTAAATACTAAATACTAACACTACAACCTCAAAATTAATGTTTTCATCCGTTTTGGGAAATAAAATATATAATTTAATAAAAAATTATTGATTTAAACTTATTTATTTTTGGTCTTATTATTGATTTAATTTTATATATATATATATATATATATATATATATATCATTTTTTAAAGTTTTACTTTTTACACATTTTTTAAACGTTTTTATTCTACTGATCAATCACAACTATTGTATTAATAAAAATGTTTAATTTATAAAGTCCAACATATGATTTGTGATTGTGTCATGTTAACATCATATTTCTAAAGTTTATTTATATTATGTTGTTTATATGATTGAGATATATTAAATTAATATTTTATATAATTTTATTAAGTTTATAAATTTTAAATATTGACGTAAAAATTTATAGAGATAATCTATATGATTAATTTTATACGGTCAAAAAATGATAAACTTTTTCATCCAACAATAAGATTTGTAATACATATATATGCTAAATAATTATTCAACAAGGTAATAAAGTTAAAGTTTCTTTTAATAAAAATTGCTTCAAAAAAAGTTAATCCTAAATACCATATCAAATAATTTAATTTACAAAAAAGTTTATAAAAATAATTTATATGGCATAATTTTTTATTCTAACGCCTATTTCCTCAAATATAAATGTATTATCATATTAAATTCTATGAATATATATTTTTTACGAATATATATATATTTTTTCTTTTATAATTATCTAATTCAACAAAAAAAACAGTTCAATGTTTCTGTAAAAAAAACAGTTCAATGTTCCTGTAAAAAAAAAACAGTTCAATGTCCTATTCGAATTCGTGGAGAGGCCATAAAATAGTTTACTTTTAATCGCCTTTTAAAAGTTGAAGAGATGGCATCAAAATTGTCTTCAGCCGAAATCCGAAGTATTATGGTCGAAATTTGCATTATTATGATTTCATTTCTCTAAGAATCATAGAGTTAAAAGACGAAAACACACTCTTATTAATTGTATGTCCTTAGTCAACAAATTGACTTTTTTTTCTCTATTTATTTATTTTCTCAGCTTACACAAAAATTGGACAGTAATAACTTTTCTATCCCTACCTACCCTTCCTTTATCACTTGAGCTTAAGTTCATCAAGAATGACTACTAGCAATTCATTGATGAAACATATTATATATACAACAACATTTTCCTTTCTCCTTCATATAGCCATCATTGAAAAGTGAGCTTGAATTTGTTACTTAATGTTAGAGACTTCTACAATGAAATCTCAACTCATCTTAGCCTCTCTCTGTGGAAGCCTATGAGAAGGAAGCACTTGAGGAGCCATTTGAAGGGGTCCAAGCATAGATGAGTGAGCCAGTAATGAGAATGATGGCCCCTGCCACAAACCCTGTTGGAAGAGAGGAGGCAACACCAAGGTATGGCAATGGCAGTGTGAACACATAGATAGATATTGGGACTGCCACAAAGCCAAATTGTATCAGTGGAGTACCTCATAATTTCATTTCATTGCAATTTAATTTTGATTTAAATATCTATTTGGTCCCTCCAAATATACTTTTTTTTATTTACTTTTGGTATCTATAATACTTTTTCTTGCTTGTCATACTCGTAAATATATCATTTTTTCGTATGTTTTGGTTCTTATTATTTTATTTTAATCCCAAAAATATCTGTTTATGTTAGAATTGTTTCCTGTAATATATAGAATATTTAATTTTAGTCCTTGCAAATATGAGCTAAATAAGAAATAAAATAAATATCACAGGAACCAATTCCAATATAAACAAATTTTCTAAGGACTAAAACAAAACAACAAGGACCAAAAGGAAAATGTAGTATATTTGCAAAGACGAAAAAACAATTTTTTTATATAAGAATTATAAACAAAACAAAAACAGCATATTTACAAGAAACAAATGCATATTTAGACCTTTAAATTTTTTAAATAAATTTATCACAACAAAATCATGTGAATTAGTGAGATAAGAAGATTCATTTCCATAACATATGCGCTTGCACACACACTGCAAGATTAGTAAATAACTTGATATTTCATAGTTGTCATTACTCAATATATCAGCTTCAGTGTAGCTATACTTCAGTGAAACAAGAAGCATACCTGAAAATGTGGAAGCAAGACAAGATACAACAGCTGAAGAGATCTTGAGGAGATGAAGCAATGAAACATTGAAACCAATGTTTACAATAATAAACAGCAATGGCAGCAGAGGTGCACCATCACATCCTGCAACCAAGAAAACTTACTTTTTTTTGTATCATAATAATCACAAAAGTAAGAATACAAAATTAAGATTCTAAGCCAACCCATCAAAGAGATAATTGCAATTCTTGAAATTTTACATGCAAATTCATCTTGCCTTGTAACTTGAGGCAATATAACAGAAGAAACAGACCTAATAGTAACACAAACTGCAGTAATGCATTTGATACTAAGCTAGACCTAACATAATTCACCAACTACCTTAAGCTAAAGACATTTTCGGTTAACACTTATAGTCGGTATAGTACTTTTTTTTGGTTTAGACAATTGTTAATGTTTAATGATTTAATTCGTTATACGAAAGGGGAAATGTTAGTAGTAGGAATGAAACTCTGAATCTCCTTAATAATACTCATTCGTAGTTCCAAACCAAACCACTGGATTATTCCTTCAGAGATAGCAGTATAGTACATGCCTGAGTTGTGAGTGAAATATTCACCGATTATTTTTCATCCATATATTTAAGTGGACACCAAACTGATCCATAAAAGATATGATAATATGGAAAAGGAAACACAGCTTACCACTTGATAGTGTACCAACATTTAGGAAGCAAGCTGCACCATCTTTGAGGTAGTTTGGTAGTTGACTGAAGGGGACACCCCATAATTTTGACAAGAAAGGGAGAAGAAGGCATATGAATAGTGCCTACACTGAGCATATACATTTAGACATTATTTGGTAAGGATATTTGTAAACATTTCTATGTAATCCAAAAGTTGAATATTTTATGAAAGATTGAAGGATACCTACTTGGAATGCTGATCCATATGAGTTTACAACAAACAGGTCAACAGAACCTCCCTATTTCAGATAATACTGATTAGTATATTCTCTTTGCATGTGAAAAATGAAAAAGACAAGTTTAAATAGCTTAGCAATATGCATCTAATCTAAGTGTGGTTTGGGAGCTTTAGAGTCTTGAAAAACCAATGAAGGTTGCATTTGACCGCGACCCTCCGCAATACCAAGGATTGCAATGCAATACCATGTTTTTTAAAGCCATAATTTGCAGAACTTTATGAATGAAAACAACTCGACAGGCGAAACTGTACATACCTTCAGTTTTGTGGTTGCATCCAAAAAGACTACCTCCTGCAGAGTAAGAAAATGAAAATGTAACCACAAAAAACAATAGTTTGACAGTTGAGGAAAATGAAATGAACTTTAGAAAACAATAACCTTCAACACGGTACCAGCTGCTTGGAGTAAAAATGAAACTATCATCAAAAGCCTCCAAAATAAACCACCGTCCTTCAACGAATTTCCAGCATCAGCTCCACTACAACAGTGAAAAGTAGTATAAATCAAAAGGCCTTAGACAGTAAAAAAAAATTTCACATAGCTTCTACCAAATAGCAACATATATTTCCAATGTTGTAAAGAATAATGTTTCCAAAGTTTTATAACACACCTTAACGGGAAATCCTTTAGACCTTGATTTTAAAAATCACATAGGAATATAATAGAAGCAATATGATATATGCAGTGACTCATAAGATTTAACATATGAAATCATAATCTTTTAATTTTTTTGACTATGTTTTTAACTACAGCCTTAAGATTGTTAAGAATGCATTGCCCTTAGTGACACTCCGAAACTGAGCCACCACCATCACATCCTTAAAAAAAATAACATGTTCCACTGACCTTGTTACAGTAACAACTACACCGATAATGACAAGAAAGCATCCAAGTAATTGGTTGAGTTTATATCTTCTCCCAAGAAAAATAATTGACAGGAGAATTTGCCACACTAGAAAAGTCTGCAACATAACAAGTTGTTGAATTAACTATCCATTTTTAGTTTACTTTTTACAAGAAACCTACACATAGATGAGCTAAATTCAGGTCAAATTGGTTTAAAATTTTATCAAAAGTTTGTAGATAATTCTGAAATGCATATATTCATTTGGATACAAATATCATTAACTAAATAGTGCAATTCAATTAAAAAAAACATTAGTTTTAGAAGATTTAAAACAAAGTTTGTCATCTGGTAGGTAAATCAAGCAGATGACAGCAACTAAGAATAAATGCCGGTAAGCACATAATTGATGATTCATTTACCTGAGACAAAATTGGAATTGAAGCTCCAGAGAGAATTGCTGATACAAGTAAGAGCACGAAAAATAATCAAATTAAATTATGACCATGTTCATGAAGAGATAAATTATGCAACTTAAACATAATATATTGTTAGCATCTAATGATAACAGACAAAGATGAATCACAAGTTAGTGTTGAACCTAAAGAGAGGGATGTGAAAATATATTTAATTCATGCTAATAGTATTTAACTTAAGTAAGATATTCTTACATGTCTAAGAGTTGATGTCATCTGAAGAGATCATAAGTTTGAGTCATGAAGCATGCAAAAAGTATATAACCCAACATGAAATGTAATTTGATTTGAATATATATTTCAAAGTTCAATAACCATATACTCTAGTCTTAAACAAGTTTTACACATAAATCTAATTAAATTTTATCATCTTGTTATATAACATAAATAAATAAAAAAGGATGGAAAGTTACCTCCTGCAGCCATTCCAGTGGCAGCAGCAAGAGCCTCCAAAAGACCAATAACAACAAATGGAGTCTTTGGAACACTTAACATCTCATCGGTGACAATGCCGGCATGGTGCCGGATATACATAATGCCAAAGTACACAATCACATATCTGAAGTCATAAACAAACACATCACTCCCTCAGGGTTTAAAATAAAAGTCTGCGACCACAATCTAAACCACGACATCATAGTTTTTTATATCATCACAACTCTGTTTGAGTCTATATCAGCCGCATTTGAGCATAATTTGTAACAGTTATTTAAAACTTTGATCACATCCAACAAAATCCCATTAAATAATAGTGTGTATACATTATCCGAAATGAAATAAAAAAAAAATATATCTTAACTAAAT
The DNA here is from genome assembly GCA_037974735.1 of Cicer chorassanicum. Lineage (NCBI taxonomy): Eukaryota > Viridiplantae > Streptophyta > Magnoliopsida > Fabales > Fabaceae > Cicer > Cicer chorassanicum. The sequence continues at coordinate 43,519,489 of JBBPBP010009778.1, forward strand.
TTAAAATCACATATATCAATTTTTCAAATACTTTTTATCCGCTTATATTTCATTCTAGATGATCGGTCTCTAAACAAATAATTTGCAAACAAACATAGGGAAATTATTTCATAGTGTAAATAAATAAATGAAAAAACCAAGATTGAGAAAAGAAATAAATGTGAATGATGTACCCGAAAGTGGAAAGCTGTGCAAGAAAGAAAGGATAATGTTTCAAAGGAACCAAAGCCAACTTATAAAGAACTCTGTTTCCGACACCCATCACCACCGTAGCTGCGGCTGCCACCGCCACCTCCGCCGCTTTATTCCCACTTCTTCCCGCCACATCATCATTCCCGACACTCCCATCCTCCACCGCGTAATAGCATGGTCCCACCTCTTTCTTTCTCCGCCGTACACTGCCGTCGCCGGCGTTCCCAACCACCGTCAACCGCATTCTCAGCAGCCTCATTCGCCGAGGAGAATAACCATATCTAATCCCGCTAATTCCGGCGGTGACCTCAGGCCGCCGGAACCGAACACCAGCGGTTAATGAAACAACGGCGGCGTCGGGCAACCGCCAGCAGAATGATTTCATAATTGGAAATTTAAACGGTACAGTCTACAAGATTGCAAAGATGGTTATGATGCGAATTATGAATGATGATCAGCGAAATGAAAAATCAAGAAATTGAATTATTTATTTATTTATAATTGTTAAAAGAAATAGAAGTGTGTCTGCGTCAACGTCACTCTGCCACCCACGGATCCCACTTTCACTGTGATTATTTGATACATCACATCACAACGATACTTCTGATCAACTTTAGAATATCGACCACAAATACAATTCACTATATACCTATACTTTATGTAACTCATATGCTTATATTATAAATAAATCACAAAAGTTATAATTTTACAAATATTTCATTTTAAATGTAATTATTTTTAAACTTACGTTTATAAATAATTATAATACGATGATACGTTTATAAATTTTTTATAATGATAATTAAACTTATTTTATAATGAAGTAAGTATAATCGATGGAAAGATAATTTTTTTTATTTTGAAAAAATCTAATATTTTGTTTGAGTGTAAAATATTTTTTTATAAATATTTAATTTTTTTTAAGATTAAATGGTAGAAAAAAATCGTGCACAACTATGAAATTTGTAAATTTTAATTTAAAATATAATATCTAATTTAACAATATTGATATTAACTGATGTTTGTTATTTTGCCGCAATTTTTATGTTGGCAGATGGTAATTATAATACTCACAATTTGATGGTACTCAAAAGAATTATACAAAAAGAAAAGGATTTCAATTTCAAATTGATTTCTTCACTTGTGTTTGGTGGAATAATGCATGAACTCTGTACCGATTGAAAATCCATTTTGTTGTTTGAAATATGAATGATTCCAAAGACTAAAGGGATGGTCACCATGAACTCCGATGCTGCAAAGAGTTTCTACGAAGTAGGATATAATTAAGACATAATCATGCATTTTCACATACACACAAAATCTCAATGCTTAGTTAGTGTTGGATTTGTTCCTTAATATAAAAAGAATAGTTCCAAAATATTTTACCCTTTCAATTAATTATATTTTTTTTCCAATTATACCTATTATTATTTCTACGTGCATTATTTTTCAAATGTAATTGTTCTATTTACTGAGTTAGTTAGTCTTCAAAAATTTGTTAGGCATATTACTATATGTACAGATTATTAGAGATATTAGTAGCTGATAATTAGGAAGCATTTAGTTAGTAGCTGTTTCTCTTAGTTACTCTTTCTCATTTGTATCATTTTCACATTCATCAATATAATACAATTGTAGATTTATTTCTTTCCCTTTTCATGGGCCATGCATGTTTACTAACATAGATTGCTAGTTTGCTACAAATTTGTAAGAGTACTTTTTAAGGCTTGTAGTACTAATAGGACAATTAACTAAAGTTCTATTCTACTTAGAAGGTAATTAATGAGTTGATTATGATGGATGTCCATGTGTTAAACATTTTCTCTTAGAAAGGAAACATGTGTTAATTAGTTGGATTCCTTATTTCATTCATCTTTTCTCTTGGCATTTCTAGGATTGCTTCTACTTGATTAATATAGAATTCTATATAAGTATTTCGTCTATCCTCCCATTGTATGTTTTTTGTCTTACTTTATCATATGCTTCTTTTCTACAATCTTCCTATTTCATATTGCGGGAAAATCCGTCATGAAATATATCTCTCAGTCTCTATTAAGAATAACAACAATTTTTTCTTCTAATGGACCTAGTCAGTCGTCACCTTAATTGTATAAGAAAATTAACTATAAAAATTACACTAAATATTCATTTTTATCCTCTCTTTAAATTCAATCAAACACTTACTTGAACTTTAAAATTTAGAGTATTTGTGGGTACACCACGGTATTCAATTTCAATTTAGATACATTTCCACTACTTATTAGACCCAAGTAGATCACTTAATACATTCACAATAGTGAGCGTTTCACCTATTTAACACAAAATCACACTAACAAATATTTCATTGTAAAGTGAAAAATGTTTGTGCTTATAGAGAAGAGTATCTTAAAAGAATCCGTATGTTCGCTTTTTGCATCTCCTTTAAATAAATTATATTAAATTAAATAAACTTTATTAAAAAATATTTAGATATTGGGTTTGAAAAATAATGTAATTATTTGATATTAACATTAAAAAAATTATAAATAAATGATATATGCGTACTAAATTTATTAATATAAAATAATTATAAATGAAGTTTTAGTACTTCAATATGTTGAGACTTAGACTATCTTTGGAAATGTCCATCTCCATGGTCATATTTCACGTGAAACCAAAAGCTATAACTTGTAGCATCCCACTCACTGTGGGCTTACCTCCTCTGACCACGTTACCAAAACATACACTTAACAACCTTATATTCCTATTTTTTTTATTACAGTCATGCTAACTAATGTCTACAGATTATTATTTAAAGATGTTAAATAAAGCAATTATATTGAAAAAGTGTATCAATTGTTTATCTATTGAATATGCAACTTTCAACAAAATTATATTATTTTAAATTTATTAATATTAAACTATACTCTTACAAATTTTATTAAAGTAAATTATTATTTCTGTCATGTTTACTTTCCATATACTTAATCAATTGCAATAAAAAATTTCAAATACCTTTCTAAGAATATAGTAGTATATAATATACAACAACAAAATGAAAATTGAACTATACAAGCTAATAAATTATAGTAATATTTTATTAGTAATATTATTTGAACATCAGATTTATATATACTGTAATTGACATTATGTAAAATACAATTAAATTAAGTGTGTTTAGATCGACGAGAGAGAAAAAATGACAACATATGCTTGTATGATAGAGGACACCAAAGTTACATTAAAATTGATCAATATCATCTCATTGGAGGAAAATGTTATTGAAATAATAAATTTAAAATGCATGCACAGTACATTTACTCAATTTTAAAATATTCAAAAAATCAACTACCTGAAGTAACATCAATTTTTTATTACAAGGAAGTAATAATTTCATTGTTTTACAATCCCAAGTTATTGGATTGGATTTGACTTTAGGATTAAAAAAGTAGAAAATAAAATAAATGAATGTGAAAGCAATTTATTATTAATATTAAGAAATAAAAATTAACAGCTCTTATATTTTTGGTCAACAAAAATAAACAGCTCAAGATAGAGATGACACAATCATGAATCAAAAAATTAAAAAGAGAAAAGCATTTAGAAAGCGACGTGTGATGAATCATGAATGAATAAACGAAGAGAGAGTAGTTGAGTTTATTCAAACATTTACAAACACAACATCATCCACCGTTCATTTTGATCATCAACGGTTCAAATTAGAAGAATGGGTGTACTCTACGCGCTGGTGGCTCGAGGCACGGTGGTGCTAGCGGAGTTCACTGGAACCACCACAAACGCCAGCACGATCGCCAAACAAATTCTCGAGAAGATTCCCGGTAACAACGACACTCACGTTTCATACTCTCAAGATCGTTACATCTTCCACGTCAAACGCACCGATGGACTCACCGTTCTTTGTATGGCGGATGACACCGCCGGCAGGAGAATTCCGTTTGCGTTTCTGGAGGAAATTCATCAGAGGTTCGTTAGGACCTATGGACGCGCTGTTCTTTCTGCTCAGGCTTATGGAATGAACGATGAGTTTTCTAGGGTTTTGAGTCAACAAATGGAGTATTATTCTAATGATCCTAACGCTGATAGGATTAATCGTCTCAAAGGTGAAATGTCTCAGGTATGTATGAGTACGCTGCTTCGTTTTTATCGATTCTTGTTTGTGTGTGTGTCGATTGACTATAGAAATTGAAATTGATTTTGAATCTAATAGGTTGAATTACAAGTGATTAATTGAATTTACACGCGGATTAATTGGAACACACACGTCACTTGGAACTCAATTTTGACCAGATCTAGTTTACAAAATTAGTAGTGCCTGTTTGGATTGATACGGAGTTTGGCGAAATCACGGTGGGACCATGATTTTGTTAGAAACTATAAATTGTAGCTTTTTGTCAAAATCGTTGTCGTTCCGTCAATTTCATTGTCAATCCAGATATGCACTAAGGCTCTATTTGGATAAACCGTTTAATTAAGTGCTTATAATATAAGTACTCATTTATATGTTATTTTGTTATGAAAATAAGATAAGCTATAAGCTATTTTCGTAAGAACTGTCGTGGAGAGTTATGAGCATGTCGGAAGTTGTTTCTATATACTCTTTCAAAGTCTTACAAGTGTTTATGTTAGTAGATAACTTCACATAAGCAATTTAGATAGGCCCCTAGTTCAATCAGAATCACGTTTGTCAAACACAGAATGTGCTTGTGGGTTGGTTTTGCTCATGTTTCTCTTTTTTGTTGATAGGTACGAAATGTCATGATAGAAAATATTGACAAGGTTTTGGATAGAGGTGATAGATTGGAATTGCTGGTGGATAAAGCTGCTAATATGCAAGGAAACACAATTCGCTTCAGGAAGCAAGCTCGTCGTTTTAGAAGCACTGTCTGGTGGAAAAATGTCAAGCTCACGTACGTTCTATGTTAACATTTTTGCTTGTAGATCGTTCCTTTTTAAAATTAGCATCCGCTTATAAGCTGAACTTATAAAGACAGAACTGCTTGAATTGAGTGAACCTGTTGGAGAAACCTTTTCTTCATTTGTTTTAATTATCATTCTTGGCATGATCAATAGGGTTTTCATTTTTCAATTTTCATGTATGAATGTATGCTAGTTTCCTTTGAACCGTCTGAGATTAAGAGATACGATGATTTGATAGACTTTCAGATGATTCTGAATATTCAATCAGAAATTCTGATTAAACTATCTCCAGCTTAAGCTTAGGTGGTGGGTTGTGTGGGGATTGGGGTAGAGTTTCTAGGTTCAAGTATTGGCAATATGCCAAAAAATAATCCCAGTAGAGCTAATTTTGCTGTTAATAGTCATTTATATATGTAAATGTACTCACTCACAAACTAGTCAATGTTGGAGAGTTGTTATGTCTCATTGCATATCCGGAATACTAACACCCTTTAGTAAACCATGTGCTATGATTATATTCCATACAAGGTTTCAAATTGCGGTCATGATCACAGTTATGCCATGATTCCTGATATTGCGGATAACTGTGAATGATGAAGCCGCAATAGTGCCTTTGATGCGGTCATGGAAACCCCAAAAACCTAGATTTTATAGACTTCATTTAAAACTATGATCTTATAACAAGTTCAAGGGTGTAGATTTAGGGTGTTTCTTTCCAAACAAAAAATCCCCCACAAGATTTTTTTTCCTTCTTACTAAAACCTCAAACCAGTGTGTAGAAATTGATCCAATGAACTAGGACACAGCAATTGTACCAAAACAACCAAAATGTTTATTCTAAAGCCATCACGCAGCTAGGCAATGGAGAAGTAAGTGCAAGTGTGCAACATAGTTTGAAACTTAGGTTTCCACATGAGGGTATGTAACTTGCAAGTTACAACAAGACATTAGTAATTTAGTAAGAATCCTATTGAGTAAAGTTGTCCTAACAAAAGCTTTGACCTTAGAAGGAGCTTTAGAATTCCAAATTGGCTAATCCAAGGCAATTCTCTACTTTGTAGGAGAATTCGCATGAAATTGAAGGAAAGATTTGCAGGAAAAACATCAGTAGAATCAAGGCTTTAAATTCTCATTTCAAGTGAAATTATAACATGAAGCGAATTCCTGTATACTGGGCAGACTTCTATATCATTGAGAGTGCAATATCCTTTATATTTGTAATAAAATGAAAGTTAAGTGTGTTTGTCTGGTACGAGTTCAATTAAGCAATTTCGAATTTTCATTTAATAGTGATTGTCTTTGCTAGTGTTAGAATAATTTCGAGTAGTGTCAACAACAAACATGTTACATGTGGCCTTCATAGAGTCTCAGGATTACAATTCATCGAACTTTAACTTTAATTGAGATGCTCAAATATTTTGGATCTTAAACTGCTGACAAAATGTTTTTATGTTTCAGGATCGCTCTTATAGTCATCCTACTTTTGATAGTTTATGCTGTGATGGCTTTTGTTTGCCATGGACCAGCTCTACCGTCTTGCTTCTAGTGAAGAGTTGGAAAGTGAATTTCATGTGTGCTTTCATATTGTCTCGGGCGTGCAGAGGCCACTTATATTTATATTCAATTGTGGCGCCAACTCCCATTTGTTTTAATTTCAATTGCTGGGCTGTCGACATGTGTGCTAGTGAATTCCTTGCTACAGATTCCTACTGTTTTGGGTTGTACTTTTCATTACGAGGCTTGAAGGAAAAAGATTGTGTATCATGTCTTTTATGTATTCTCATACACCCCAAGAACTTGGACTGAACTGGAACATGATTGGGATTTTGAGTTATTTATAGTGTTATAATAGCTTGATGGAGTCATCAGTGTTAACTCTTGAATTCCATGTATCCCTTCATAGATTAATGAAGAGAAAATTTTAAACTTCCCTTTCCTCATTATTATTATTCCTATTATTAAGGTTAATATTTCTTTTCTTTTATGACCTATGGATGCCATTTTTAATGACCCAAAGAGAAGTGTGATTGTGGTTGCTTACTTGTTTTCAATTCAATATGTACATGCTAAGTGGCATAAGATTTGATAATCAGCAGCAACATTTCTGATTAGTGGTTTGAAAATTAATGTCGTTTTTGTCTACATATCATGTAACGTATGTATATGATCACGATTCTGCAATTTCGAGTTTTGTCGCGTTATATTAATGCTCTTTTGAAGTGGTCATAATTTTGAATGGTTGGATCGATTCTAAGTACTTGAGTAGTAGCAGCTTTAGAAACAATTGACCTTTCCCGTCGTGGTAGCAAGTATATTTTCCCTTGATCAATAATATGACGAGATATAATAGATTTATGCCCCAATCAAACAAAGCCAGGGAAGAAGACGTAGGAATGACTAATATAAAAAAGGGTAATAATAAACCCGTGAACCTGAAAAATCACAAGAGGGAAGTAATAGTCAAGTATGTAAAAATCAGTCATCATATGAATGTATGTGTGGGCTAGAGGGCTAGAACAAAAAAGTGATGGTTCAATGGGGCTTGGCTCAACAGGCTACGTGGACCGAGACTGCAGCAGCCTGTAATCCCTCCACTGTCAGGAGTAGGAGGTATTCACTGCTCTGTGAAGCCAGCCTCATGCGGTTCCTTCCTTTCTAGTGACCAGGAGATCCAAGCCTTCGTTCAAATCCCATGGCCCAACTCTCAACTTGGAGTGGGCAGGCCAGCTTAGTGCACCCAACAGCCCAACGTGGTAAACCAAAGCCATGTTCCACCACAATATTGCCCCCACTTGGATCACAAGCTGTGATTACTCAACTCGGCGAACATTTTAGCGTGTCAGAAGTTTATAAATAATCACAATGTTCATATCCTAGCCGATGTGGGATGTGTAAATGCTTTGATAAATCACGGAACCTATATGCTATTGAATTGGAAATATGCACGTCACCTTATGCATATTCACTTCAGATTTACCTACTCTCCTCATAATGCATCAATAGGTAATAATGTATTTGGTTGTTTATAGTGGCATATACATATCTGGCTGGATCCAAGTAATGTCAAATATTCAACTTCATTATATATATGAACAAAACTTTAGATGGTGATAACTTTGCTGAAAGCTTGAAAAATATCTCTCACACTTTTTTTTCTCCAATTAATCTCATGCGAATCTATTCTTTCAAAGTTCTTGATTATGGCAAAATCATAGAACTCTTATAGTTGTGAATGTCTTCCTTCAAACTCATGGTATAGTTCTCTTCAATTGTACACCAAGACATATCCAACAACCTCGATTTGTTTAGCTTTGTAATTCCATAAGGCAATTTTTTTACTTTATATTAAGTGTTCAAGAATTTCAAGTTCTCTTATGCCATCCAATGGAGAGATGTCCCCAAAGTCTCGATCAATCATGCTTATAAGTCTAAGATCAGTCAAGAAATGTGTTGATTGTTGCAGTGGTTTTAAAGCTGACAATATCGAATTTGGACATGGTCTCACTCAGATTCCTTCGTGGCTACGAAAGTAGTGGAAGAAGGGAACTCTTGCACCCAAATATTTTTTCTTGAAGTAGAACATCTTCTTTCATTTCTTGGTGGTGAAGTGAGCCTAAGCTCATGAGCTTATTATCCTAGGTCGGAACAAGTTGATAAGAGCTCTTTTTTTCCCATGATGAGGATGAGATTTCAAACTTTTTTGGCACAGTGGGCCTCTATGGGAGGCCCACACAATGGGCTATTAGCTCAATGGTATAGCGCGCCTCTAATAATTGTGTCATTGTATCTGGACTGTGAAGGCTCTCAGCCACATAGATAGTTCAATGTGTTCACCGGTGTTTGACCCTAAGATGTGGATCATTCAAGGCACATTAGCATGGCGTACTTCTCCTGTTTGAACCGGAGTTTGAAACATTTCCTCTCCTCGGGAGGATAGATGAGGTGATTCAAGTGAGATCCAACTTTTTATTCACTTGTGGGATCTGGACGGTCAGGGAGGACCATCACGACTCCTATCCTCTCAAGAATTCAAACATCCCTTATCAATATATGGAGAATTATCTCTCGAGCACAAGTTTAGGTTCAACCTCAATGGAAAAAGAAAAACAAAACACCGAACAATGTATCTTCACATACCAAGAACTGCGAGATCAACCCTTTCATCATGGGGAGACAGAGGGATGGTATTATTCAAGCCTTTTTCATTTCATACTTTTCCCGGGGTTTGGAGAAATTTGCAATCAATGAGATTTTTCTAATCCTTCCTTCTCGAAAGGAAGAACATAAAATTATTTTTCCTTGTCCACAAGGACCTGGAGATTGGATCTGGCCATAAGAAGAATATAATGCTTGACTTTAAAAACTTCCCGATCTTCAACCTCCGACCAGTGCAATGGGATATGTCTATTTATCTATTTCTTGACTCGAAATGGTAGCAGGTTCGAAAAAGGATCTTAGAGTATCTCTTAATACCTTCTTTTTTCTTTTGATCAGTCCTATTGAACAAAGACTTACCGTGGTAAGGAAGAAGGGGAAACAAGCACACTTGGAGAATGCAATACAATGGATAGTTGTATGATGCGTTCGGGAAAGATGAATCGCTCCTAAAAAGGAATATATTGATTTTCTCCCAATTGGATAGACCATAGATGCGATGATTTACTTTACGGGTGAGGTCTTTGGTTCAAATCTAGGATGGCCCAATTGTGCCAAGGAAAAGAATAAAAAGACTGATTTGACTCCTTCATGCCTGCTCCAATTTGGTTCAAGGGGATATAGCTCAATTTGGTAGAGCTCTGCTCTTGCGATTGGGTCATTGTGATTACAGGTTGAATGTATAATTGTCCAAGTGGCAATGATAGTATCTTGTACCTGAACCGGTGGCTCACATTTTCTAAGTAATGGGAAAGAAGACCGAAGCATGCCACTAAAAGACTGTTCCCACTTCTTTTGAAATATTGTTTCTCTAGTCAAAAATCGTTCTAACTACCTATATGCGGAGAGGTAATTACTCCCTTATTTTGCACATGTCTTTTATGACTTGACGGAGTAAAAACATGTGTGATAAGTATGTTCTCCTAGTTAGTATCCGAATTATGGGTCATTGTGATCGGATATTGGGTCCATGTGGCATTTGTGTGACAGGTTGATATGTTGGCTAAAGTTGTGAAGATCCACATTTCCTCTAGCATAAGGTAGGATGAGACGCTTAAGTTAGACATGACGATTCTCAACCCTTTAATCACGAGACCTGTAAAGACGAGATGCTTAAGTTGAACATGATAGTCCAGATATGATGACTGAGACGACAAATATTTAGAGTAGAAAAGACGAGAGTGGAAAATAGATTAAAAATAATGAGAGAAAGATTGAAACATACTACTTTAAAGTTGGTAAAAAATGCAAGAGAAAATAGATGAACAAAAGAAAAAAAAAAAAAAAAGTATTAATCTATCATGGACATTCTATTAAGTTAGTCCATATTAAAATTTACCTATAATAATATCATTAACTATTTTCATTAACTTTCATAAAGTGTGTCCCTCGTGTAAATAATCTTTTATAAGTCAATCTAATCATACTGAGTGGTGTTATTTATATTTTTTATTTAAAGTATTGAAATATGGTGTAAATGAACTAGGACCACCATTGATTTGATGGTGTGTGATGTCGTGGATTGAGTGGTGTTCCAAAAAGCTATACCCCAAAAGACAATAACTGGCAAATTTAAACAACTCTTTCTTCGTTTCCTTGTTCTAACCGAAGATGACAAATTGTCCAGAGCAGCATACCACCGGTTACCTCTACAGCCGGTTACTTTAAACACCTCTATCCTAATGTTACTTATTCTCCTCAACCGGACAAGGCATTTCCCAAGTTCTCAACGAGACAGTGACCAATTAAACGGATTCACCACAATAGGACTCAGATTTATTTCCAATTCTTAATTAATACTATAATACTATAATATATTCATGTCATATCAATGGAATTGTTGCAGTATAAGCTAAGGTTCAATAAATGAATGATTTTAACTTTGACGACTCCTTTCATAATGAAAACAATATATATATTTGTATAAAGAGAGAAATGTAGGTGCCTCTAATATAAAGCTACAATTATGTGATCTTTATGCAATATTTTTTTTTAATCTTCTTTTGGCCTTTTATATTTGTAATGTGAAGGATTTGTATTACTGCCTTATTGTCATGATGGTTTTAAGAAAAGAATAATGATTTGATAGTTCAAAATTATTTATCATACAAGGCTAAGTTGAATCAAGATAAGAATACTTTATTTTTGAATTATGGTTTGCATATTTTTTCACTTTTTAGTGTAAGTTAAATGGTAATATTTCCAATGAAATAATTCACAATTAGTATTTTTTTTTTTTACTGAAAATAATTCATTATTATTAGTTGACTAAAGGT
>JBBPBP010009778.1:43531331-43560413 GCA_037974735.1 Cicer chorassanicum
TTTTGACTCAATGAATATGAGATTTATAAAATCAGATTTTAATTTATTAATTCTTACTATATAAATAAATTTATTTTGTTGAATTATAAATCTTTTTGAGGTCATACCTAATATTTTAGAGAATTTAATTTAAATATAATAACTTATTTTAACTCTATTTTATATAAGAACTTTAAATATGTAAAATATTTATATATATCAGTACATTTAAATTACTAAAAAAGTTAACAGCTGCGTGATTTAACATAATATACAAAATTTAATATAATAATAATAATAATAATAACATTATTTATATTTACGAAAATATGCTGGTATGTGTAGTCTAAAAGAATTTTAGGTGACTGAATCCTGCCACTTTCAATTAAAAATAAATTTCTAAAAAAAATATAACCATTTATAAAAAATAAAAAAACTTAGTCCCACCACATAGATCGCTGTCAAACAACTGGTCATTTCAACATTAACAATAATTCAAGGTATCCCCTCCCATGTGTTGCATTAATGCATCATTTCTTTTTGGTACAAAATCTTGTATTCAACATATTTCATTCTCCAAATTCAACCTACTTCATAAACTACAAACTTCCTACTTTAAACAAAATTAATTAAAAACAAAAAAGCATTTATATATAATACTAGTAAAATACTTTAGTTGCTCATGTGCACAACAGAAGTGGCAATCACGGATATATGGAGATGTTCCCACCAACCTTGTCTCTAACCTATTTTTCATCCAATATGGAATTGCAAAAATTTAACCTATAGTCTTTCTTTAACTTGTGTCATGTGTGGAACAAACAAAATGCAGCAATTATTATGGGATCTTCTTTTGTGAAATTTGTTCAGATCATATTTCATTTTAGATTTTATTTTTCAAAATCAAATAAAATTGTATAAATAGAAGTTTTAATATATATTTTTTAATAGTACGAGATATTACTTTAATGTAACTAGTGGTTTGGTCTAGTGGTGAAAAAACAACTATTCAATTCCTCTTAATACCATTGAAGGGAGACAAATGTAAATTCATCAAGTGTTCAATGATCTTTGAAGTCTTTCCTACCTTGAACTAGAGCACAATTCTTTCACCCTAACTTTTATTACATCAAAAACAAAATATTACTTCAATCTATTATTTGTTTGTTTAATTTTTCATAATACTTATTTGTTTAATTTAATATTCTTTTTACTATTTCATATATTTCAAACACAATCTATCAATGTTATTTTGTAATGTTAATTTTTAGAATATTATTCGTTATATTTTACTTCAATTTTGTTACTTAAATATAACTTTATAGTAATAATATTAAATTAATATTTTATAATTGTATTTTGAATTAACAAAAAACTAATATAATTTAAACAACATTAATTTGGATCATATCAGATATTTAAAAATATCATTCAAATCAAATCGAACCACGACTATTTAATTTTTAGATCAAATGACATTTGTCTTATAATCAATCAAAACCGCACCATAAATACCACTAATTCACAGCTCGAATTGCATTGAATTTGGCCAAATCTATTATATATCTTACATAATCAATTTCCTTTATTTTAGATTCTTCATAAAATATTTACATTCAGTTTTAGATATATTTATTAAATAAATTTTTTATTTTATAGATTTTAAAAACAAACTTACCAAACAAATTTTTTTATTTTCTCATCTCTAAAGTAGTTTTTAAAAATAGAATTTTCAAACAAATATTTTTAAAATTTTCTTCTTAAAATCACTTTCTTAAATTTAATTTACAAAATAGTTTTCAAAAATTAAAAAAGAAAACTCAATCAAACAAGCCCATAGTGTACTATTTTTTAATTTCATGTCACTAAGTAACATTATGTTGGTTTAAGTGGAATTAGACTTAGATCTCTTAAGTAGTGTCTTGATTTTAACCATGTAGATGAAAAAAAAAATTGATTGGGAGGTTAAATCTTATAAAAATTAGTAAAATAATTTTTCAGTGGGAGAGCAAACATCGATAAAACTAATGAATATTTTACGTTGAGATTGAAAATTCATTTTAACTATTGAGAGAAAGTATCCAATTTAATATTTGCGAAAAATAAAAGCAACTTTAAATCCCTGAGAAAAACTAGGACAACTTAATTCATATTTGAATCACCTTCATAATATAGATAAATTGATCCTTGACAATAATTAAAAAAAATAAACATTTTAGTTCAATATTGATTTTTTTTTAATTTGAACATAGTTATATATTAAATTGCTTTTATCATTTTTTAATTAAAATTTGAAACACTTAAATTTCTAAAGTAAAAGTAAAATAATCAATTTTAAATTAAATTGAAAATAAGTACTCAAATTTAATCTCTAATATGTTTTACTTACCTCATAATCAATGTCACATAATTAGAGTCTTTTTCCTTTTGAATGGGAGATCTAGTGCATGGTCTTTTTAGATTCATTATTTTACGTAGACTTAATTGCAATTTTAGTCCTTATATTTTCAGTAATTCACGAAATTGATCACTTGTTTTTAAATCAGACAATTTTGGTCTCTCATTATGATATTTTAACTAAAAAATTACGATATGACGTGTTTTAAATACTATGACATATGATATGATGATGTGTATTGATTAACACTCGTGAAATTACAATAAAATAACCCAAAAATTTTAGTTTGAACTTTGCAAATTATTCATTTTTGTAATTTAATTAATAACATATGAATAATTAATGCATCTAAATTATTCTATATAATGAGATCATATACCATATCATTTAAAATATGTCACAACATCATTTTTTAGTCCAGACATGCGAGGGATGATCAAAACTGTCAGATTTTAAAATACGATCAAATTCCGCAAATTAGTGAAAAATAGAGGAATGAAAACTGCAATTAAACATTTTATATATTGTACATCAAACAACTGATTCACTTGTTAATAGTATACCACATACGAGGGTATACTATTAGCTGTGAGGTGATACTTATATATTCTACATCAAATAAGCGACTCACTTATTTTTAGATTTTTGTTTACAATTGAAAAACTTGTTTCATTATCTTATAATGACTTAAAATTACATTTCAAACATCTTCATACTTATCTAAAACATGATAACTCTCATACTTATCTAAATAGAGGAATGAAAACTACAATTAAACTTTTTATATATTGTACATCAAACAACTGATTCACTTGTTAAAAATATTTGTATAATATACCACATACGAGGCATACTATTAGCTACCAGGTGATACTTATATATTCTACATCAAATTATATATCCTACATCAAATAAGTGACTCACTTATTTTTAGATTTTTGTTTACAATTGAAAAACTTGATTCATTATCTTATAACGATTTGAAATTACATTTCAAACATCTTTATACTTATCTAAAACATAAAAACTCTCATAATATTGACGCGAAGTTCTATTTGAACAATTAAAAGTAGTAAGAAATAATTTAACAAACGAATCAAAATCAAAATTTATGATATATATCGAGTTCTTTAAAAGTATTTAATTTAATTATTTTTAGAATGCATGAAAAATGGATAGAATTATATTACTATCCTTGTTATCAATGCATGACAAGAGACATTTTCTAAATTAAAATTATTAAAAAGTTATTTGCAATCTACTATGCGCGAAATATAACAAGTAGTCATACGTTAATTTCTATAGAAAATGATTTTTTTTTAATAATTAATTATATATGGATTATTATTGATTTTTTTTTGTCTATAGATGAAATGGTAAATAAATTTACATACAACTACGAGGTCTTAAGTTTGAATACGGGACATAATATCCAACATAACAATATCAGTATTTACTAATTGAGATAGATATTACGAAAAAGATTATTATTAATTTTGCAATAAAAAATGCACAAAGGACACAATTTCGATGACCATAAGAGCACTATTATTTTAGTTTGCAACAAAAGATGCACATATGACATAATTTAAACCCGCGAGAATAATATTATTGGAGAAGGTAAATGCAAATCACTTTATAAGTGTTTATGAGTCATAAGGTATTCTTTATCTTAGACCAGACATATTATCCCCATACTAAATTTATTAGATTAAAAATATAAAAAAAAAATAAGGGATGACAATTGTACGATTTAGCAGGACTTCGTGTAAATTTCACTCAATAGGAGAGGGAGTGTTTATAACATTCCTCCTATGTACATTATATGCATGTTTTATTATTGCTTTAAATTTGAGGAATATCACTATGTGTGATCAATTTAGAAAATGCAGAATCTTACTTCATCACCTACTATTTGCTTGCCCTGTTTGGTGGTGTGATTTGTTGAATGAGTTGTGGTTCTTTGTTGTTGGTGGCGGGTTATGCTTTTCTTTGAGAGTGTTCATCTTCTAAACTTTTATTTGCATATTTTACTTTATTGGCATATTTTGTGCTAAGTCTACCCTTTTAATACATATCTTTTGGGTTTTCAAAAAAATAAAATAAAACACTAACGGCACATTTTAAGATTTAACATGACTTTTAAAATTGACTTTATATGACATCACATTTTAATTTTATTTTATAATAATATATTTAGATATGTTAAAAATTAATGGGACTACTATGATTAATTTACTAAAAGGTTAACAACAATTTAACATAAATTCAAAATCTAATTTATATGAATAGTAATAAATATTTTATTCATATTTAATTAAGTAGATCGACCTGAAAAATTTAAAAGACTTTTTGTATGATTCGTAGACTGACATTTTTGTCTAATCAGATTTATAAAAAAAAGTATAGTAAAAGTTTGACGTAGACTAAAACTTACACTTATATACGTTGGTACGACATATTGTCACCTATACACGATTGTACTTGAAAATAATTATAAAATGATCAATAATGTGACTTAAAGTAACAATAACTATTACTTCCTCGGTTCCAAAATGATTGTCATATTTGCAAAAAATATTTATTCCAAAATAATTGTCACTTTTGATTTTCAATGCAATTTTAATTATTTTATTTCAATTCTACTATCTAATTAATGTTGTGTGTATCACTCACACGTTAGTATTATTCACTTTGCATTTACGATAATGAAAATAAACCAATAGTTGATATGATAGTTTGATAAAATAGTTGTTCTCTTTTATTTATTTATCAATTTTTTTTAATATGTATGAAATGATCAACGGACAATTATCTTGGGATAGAAGGAGCTGGATGTACATTTCATTAAAAAAATTTGTTTAAAAAATTGCAATGTTTTCTCTAAAAAAGTGCAATATTTAATTTATTAATGTATTAAATATAATAATTTTGAATAATATCTTCAAATTTGTTAAAGGAAACATTATTAAAGATTACATCAATCAATTAATACATGAATAATTTCAAATAAATATCTACTATTTTGGTTGATTCTTTAATTAAATGATTTCAGACAGTAAATTAGATGGGAAAGTTATTACAAAAGAAAAATAAAAGAGGTGGATGAATTTTTGAATTAGCTAGACCAGACCAAAACCCTAAACCAAACAACAATTTATGTTGTTTAGGACACTTCATTCATAATTTTACGGTCACTAACCCTGTAATGTTGCTGACGTGGCACATTCTAATTTGACAGTTACCCGACAAGACTTAAACTTGACTATATTAGACCCAATCCTCTATCTCTGTCACTTTCTCTCTCTACCCTTCTTTCTCTCTCTACATTCCCACTCTCTGAATAGAAGTAGGTGAAAAGCAAAGAACCCTTTCTTTCTTTTTTCCCATTCTCTTCTAATTTTTTCACATTTTTATAATTATTATTACCATTACAGCACAACCACTATTCCTTCTTCATCTTACCTAATCCTAATCGGTAAGAAAGTGCGAGAAAATCGTCAAGAAAGTGACAGAAAATTCCACCCCAGAAGGGAAGGGTATTGCCCTAATGTGTTTTGCTCAAAAGGGTATCATCAAGTTTGGATTTTGAAGTGACGGGTGAATCTGATATCACAATCGAAGCACTTAGAACTTATAAAGTTTGTGGCTTTTTGTTCAGATCTCAGTGATTTTGGAGCTTGCTTTTGGATCTCTCTAATGGGTTGGTTCAATAGGGAACAAAGATTGGTTTATTTTTGTGGGGGAGGTTTGAAATGTTAAGATATTTTCTTTTAATTGGTTCTTTTGGGGTTGATGGTTTTTGAATTCAGTGGAAATAGCAATGTTGGTTCATCAGTGATATTTTGTGTGTGGAAATGTCTGCTCCTTTAGCGGCTTTTGAGAGACCTAGACATGGGGCTTCTAATACGGTATGTTTTATTTTGGAGGGAATTAATCAGATTTAACTATTTTTAATTTTTTTGATAAAAAAATTCTATTTTTAGCTAATGCAGATAATAGTAGTTAATTGGAATTTGAGTAAGAAAGTTGTGATTTTTGAAAGGGTTGATTTTGTTAACTGAACAAGGAGCATTTGTTTGATTCGTGTATGTGTTTGTTTAGTTGAAAATGTTGTTAAAGGAGTGAAGGAAGTTGAGTAGGGTTTGTTTGTTTAATTTCCTTGTTTAGTGTTTAGGGCTTAGGCTTGATTAGGAACTGTGTGCAGAGTGTGTTTTAGCTTGGTCTTGTTAAAATTAGGATTTTTAATTACTTAGGAAGCAAAGAATTAACTTAGCATGTGTTTGGTTGCGTGTTCGAGTCTTCAATCTCGCGTCTCAGATAATTTTAACTGCAAATTGACCGAAGCTTCAAAACTAAGCAATTGCGTCAACAGAACCAAACATATGCTCAGTGTAGTTAAATTTTACTCAATATTATTTAGTTACCTTTTAAGTTCTGTTTCAGAAATTTCAGAGCTTGTTATTTTAGCGGGGAAGAAGTTTTATGTTTATAATTGATAGGGGCCGACATGTTGGAGGCTGTGGTTAGCACCTTATGTTCATCTTTATATGTTAACTGTTGAATTTGAGAAGGGGGTTACAAGTTTGGAGGGTGAAAGTGTATAAACCAACAGATTGACAAGTGAGACAAGTAGAATAAGAAATGTAGTAAACAATATAACCCCATTAAATAAAACATGTTAATTCATGCACTCGCTGAACTGTATCATGAAAACAAAGTAAAATAATATAGGGTAGTTGGTATGAGCAAGTAAAATAATGTAGGGTAGTTGATATGAGGAAGTAAAATAATATAGGGTAGTTGATATATGATTGAATGTGCTATACAGATTCTGAATGATGCTAATCTTTGTATTTCCTTTATTCCCTAATATGGTGCTAATGGCTATTAGTATTTACTAAAGGATAAAATTGTTTCTGTTTTATTTTATTTTTTATTTTTCAGGTATGTATTTTTTATCCTTTTTTTCAGGTATGTATTTTACTGTTTCTAACACATGTTTCTATGTTGCAGGTTTTCAAAAGTGGCCCACTTTTCATATCTTCCAAAGGTTGGTATCCATATCTCAGCCCCGGAATGTATCGTTTACAAGGTTTTAAATCACGGTCGTAGTTGTGCTTGCATTGTGATCTTTGTGTCTGCATAGAGTCACGGTCAAATGTGACTAATGTGGCTGCAATCATGGTTGTGTGGAAGCTTCACTAACCTTGACGTTGCAGCCACAAATGTGGTTGAGGACCATTTTTTATAGCCTAATTGTTTGTTTCCTTTAGTGTCGAGAGTAGAGAGATGATAAATGATTATTTTTTAGTATATTTTTGGCAGTTCCTGTTATCTGTCGACGTTATTTAATATATACAAATATCCAAATAAATCAATGATATAGAAACTCATCAATGCTCTCCTATTTTGTAGGAATAGGCTGGAAGTCTTGGAAGAAGCGGTGGTTTATACTCACGCGCACATCATTAGTTTTTTTCAAAAATGATCCTGTTAGTATCACTCAGATCTTTCCTATCATTCTTAAGATCTTTACTTTGGTACTTTTTTGTGTGTTCATTTCTTCTCTTCCGTTGTTCTGTATGTTGCAACTCTCTGATTAAACAGATATCGGTATAGATCATTCTTGTAAAATGAGAAAGCATACTGTGATAAGCGGTTGGTTAAGCTTACTTGAAATATAAACATTTTATGGATATATACTTAGTGCTGATTTGTTTTGAGTAATAGCATTTTATTTACTCCACATTTCATAGTAGTGTAAGATGTGATTAATGACTATAGAGTGTACACCTTTAAATGATTTATAGCACTAAAAAAGATTTCAACTTATTTGGTGGTTTCTTTCTTCTTTACTCAAATACATGAGATTTATTTTTGCCCACTGTTCTCAATTGCAGATAGTGAAAATAGTTGTTTGTCAAATTCTGCTATGCAACAATGCTATAAGCCTATAATGTCTCTATGTGATAGCAATTTGTACTAAATAGTGTATCACATAAACAAAAGCAATTTGTTCAATTCCGCTATGCTATGCGCCTCTATTTGACAACACTGCTTTTGTCATTATCTATGACTGAATTTTCATTGGTTGATCATGTAGAGTGCCCTTCCACAACGAGGTGGGGAAGTCAACTTGACATTGGGCGGTATTGACTTAAACAATTCAGGAAGGTATGTTTGGTAAATTGTTTTTTTGGTGGTTTTAAACTTTTTAATATGTTTTAAAATTGTGACTTTTATTTTTCAGTGTTGTTGTTAGAGAAGACAAAAAGCTGCTTACAGTATTATTTCCAGATGGGCGCGATGGTCGAGCGTTCACCCTTAAGGTGATTCATTTACCATTACATTTTTTTAGTAGATGGATGAGAATTTAATTTCCGCTTCTTGAAAATGACATGTTAATTGTTCGGATGTATAAATAAATTCCAACTTTTTTAATATCAGGCGGAGACTTCAGAAGACTTGTTTGAATGGAAGACAGCTCTTGAACAAGCTCTTGCACAAGCACCGAGTGCTGCCCTTGTTATGGGACATAATGGAATTTTCAGGAATGATACAACTGATTCTATTGAAGGGTCTTTCCATCAATGTTCGTACTCGATAAAAAGAATGTTGTTTTTGTTATTGAATTTGATTATTTTCTTTAAAAGTTATTAATAATTTATTTATTGGTTTGTGAAATTTTTTGTTATTGTAATATTTTATTGAGATAAAAAACAACATTTTGCAGTCATTTTCACTATATCGCTTCTTTGTCTTCCAGGGAGAGACAAGCGACCGGTTAAGTCTTTGGTTGTTGGAAGACCGATTCTGCTAGCACTGGAAGATATTGATGGAGGGCCATCGTTCCTCGAAAAAGCTCTTCGGTTTCTAGAGAAGTATGGTAAGTTATGATCTTGTATTAAGTGGTGCTTTTGCATTTCATTTCATTTTATGTCATGCATTTCATGATTCAAATTTTAGTAGTTATGGTGAAGTTTTATTTCCTCTGTAAGCTAAACACTTATTGGCCAGTAGGCACGGACGGATTTAGTAATGAATCAAACAGGGGGACTAAAAATGTAATAAATAATAATAAATAAATATAATAATATTTTAAAAAAATCTATACCAATAAATTCAACTAAAAATGTAATAAAATTAAATAAATATATAATATTAATAATCAATGTCTTACACATATAATTACATTAAAGTTTGAGTGTCTTTCATACCATGTTGCTAAGACATGCTGCAATGGGTAAACATGGTTAAGTGCACGAGACATGTTTTTGCAGGAACTAAAGTTGAAGGAATACTAAGGCAATCTGCAGACGTTGAGGAAGTAGACCGGAGAGTTCAAGAATATGAGCAAGGTACTAACAATTTTTTTAAAGTGTACTAACAATTAAGGGGAATTTGAAAAGAGCAGTTTATAGGTACATAACTACAGATAATCCAAGATGTCAAAGATGCACTCTAATGTTACCTTTTTCGCCTTCCATTTTCCATATTACCAAGTATGGAGCCGTTTTTTTGAGTCAGTCAACATCTACATAGAACTAATTTTATAATTATTTTCATTGTTCAACCCCTTATATGGATGAAAGACGACCGAGGATAATATCTACGCTTAAACAGAGTTTACTTTATGGATTTAAGTTTGCATTGAAACTTATGAATGCCTTATTTTTATTGATATCTCCAGGAAAGGTTGAGTTTGATGGTGAGGAAGATGCCCATGTTGTTGGTGACTGTGTTAAGGTATTAATACTAGTTTTGAAATGATATTTTTAAAACACTGATTTGAAAGCAAGTACGTTTTTTGAAGTTCTATCAGATTATGTATTTTACTCAATGACTTTCCACTTGGTAAATTTACAGCATGTTCTAAGGGAGCTTCCCTCCTCTCCGGTTCCAGCTTCATGCTGTACTGCTTTGTTGGAGGCTTATAGTAAGTTTAGTACTGTTTATTTTCTGTATAACCATACATATGCTTTTAAGAATAATTAGTATTTGTTAGTTATTATTCTTCTGAAATGCTGCTGATTGCTGTTAGTTTTTGCTCTTTTGTATGATTTGTTAGATAACCCTGTTAGCTATTAGCTAGGCAGTTACTGTTGACTGTTGAGAAGTCTCACATTAGACGTGATATGGCTTGAAAAAGTGAGAGTCATCCTCTCACCGTATAAGTCTGTTTTGTAAGGATGAGTTAAGCCCAAATCCCAATTGAATATCCACGACCCACTTGGCCACATGTTATCATGCCACTCGGGTCTAGTCTTGGTCATGGAGGCGTTTTTCCTATTTTTTCTAATAAAGTTGCAAGTTCCAAACTAGTTTCTGCTGTATCTTAGCAAAGAAACTTATTTTGAAAAAATCTAGATTTCGTTATGTGATGGAAATTATGGAATGGACATTTTCAATGTTTGTTTGGGATTAAACTGTCAATTTCAAGGATTGCTTCCAAACTATGGAAATGTGTACACCGAGTTCAGCTTTTCAGTGCGATATCGTGGTAGTGTTATGATTATGACATATATGTGAGAAAGACACCTTTTGTTCTAGTGAATGCATTCATATATGTGAATGCTTGTTATCTTTTGTCCTTAACTTTCAATTGTCAAGTTTTGTTGTACTGCTCTAGACCTCTAGTGATGTTGATATGTTACTCTTTATTTATCAGAAATTGATCGCAAGGAAGCTAGGATTAATGCAATGCGCTGTGCTATATTGGAGACCTTTCCGGAGCCAAATCGGCGTTTGTTACAAAGGTCCCCCCCCTCTCTCTCTCTGTCAAAAGCTGACATGTAGTATATAATAGCTTTTGACCTGCTTTGACTTTGAGAATTTTCATTCATAGAGTCTGAAATAGTAAATACACAGTAATGGTAATGCGTTAATTGTTTTTTCTTCTAAATCTAATTATTGTTACCTTTACCTTTACAGAATTTTGAAGATGATGCACACAGTTGCTTCTCATTGTAATGAGAATAGGATGACTGCTTCTGCTGTTGCTGCTTGCATGGCTCCCTTGCTTTTACGGCCTCTCTTAGCCGGAGAATGTGAACTGGAGGATGAATTTGATGGTAGTGGTGATAGTTCAGCTCAGCTTCTTGCCGCCGCTAATGCCGCAAATAACGCTCAAGCAATTATTACCACCTTGTTGGAGGAGTATGAGAATGTATTTGATGTAAGAAACTCAAATCAACATGTAATTTTTTGATTAATTGTTTTCTTGTATGTGTATATTTAACGAGGGAATGTAACTTCAAGTTTGTTGCTCAAAACAAGCATTTTTCAATTCTCAACTCAATTTTAGAGCCTAATTTAATGTCTATCTTTTGTTACAGGAAGAAAATATACAGAGATGTTCTATTTCAGCTGATTCTAGGGTTGAAAACAGTGGGACCGAAGATTCGACCGATGATGACAATATAGATGTGAAAGGAAATGGTTACCATGATGCAGAGAATGAAGTTGATCAAGAGACAGATGAAGATGCTGAACGTGTTCACAGTGGAAAATTAAGTGAAAGTAGTGGTTATGCTGGCAGCGATCTTTACGATTACAAGGTTATCTTTTTCCGCATGCTATTTCATCCCTTTTTCAGATCCTGTGTTTTATGTCTAATGTATTTTTATTTATCTAACTGAAATTAGGATTCAATTTCTGTTCTCTTTTACTATGCAGATTACTGCAATGTTCTTTTTCTGTCTATTCCTTATTTTTTGTGTGCCCTTGCAGGCATTTGGAGGAGACGATTCCGATGTTGGGTCCTCGACTAGTAATCATGCTAAGGCTGAAAATTCAAATACGAAGGCTGTTCTATCTGAGGATAAAAGCAAGCAAAGAAAGGGCAATGAAAACTCGGTTGATGAGAAGGATTCACCTAATGTGTTGCCTTCTGCAGAATCTTACCGTTCTATGGGTGATATTTTATCTTCAATGGACGCTAGCAACCATTTACCCGTGCCTGTGATTGAGCCAGGTTCTGGAAAGCAAACCGGTAAAGCTAGTAGCACAAGCTTCAGTTCTAAGCGGTCAACATTCTGGGGAAGGAGCAATGTGAGTCCGTTATTTTTTCGACCATTTACATTCTAACAACTTTGTAGGAGGCGTAAATTCTCATTGTGAATATAGAATGTGTTACTAGATTCTATTTTTTCTGTTTGAAAAAGTTTGTTGCATGTGACCTGTTGTGCGACATTGATAATATTTGGCATCTGCTAATTATTTCTTATTTAAACAGCCGAGGAAGTCACCGTCGGTGGAATCAGTCGATTCTTCTGGAGAAGAGGAGTAAGATTCTTGGCTTTGAACTAATAATATTCTTGGATAGCGCTTTGCATTATGCGATTTTCTCCATGCGTCTTTTTTTTTTCTTTCACTTTGTATTTTTACGATGAGAAAGTGTAGACATAATATTTTTTATGTTTGCAGGCTTGCTATTCAGAGGCTAGAGATTGCGAAAAATGATTTGCAACACAGAATCGCAAAGGAGGTACTTTCATAATTCTAGCTTATTTTATGCTATATCACATAATGTTGATGTTTTTGTCTTTAATGGAGTTGGTCTTGTTTTCATTTAAGGCTAGAGGCAATGCAATTTTACAAGCAAGCTTAGAGAGAAGGAAACAAGCTTTGCACGAGCGGCGCTTGGCACTTGAACAAGATGTACTCGTTATTTATATATTTAGCTATTCGCCAATATGAAATGAAACTTTGCCGTCTGTTTTTAATTCTAGACATTTTAATTCTAACTGTTTTCTTAATATATAAAGGTTTCAAGGTTGCAAGAACAGTTGCAAGCTGAGAGGGATCTTAGAGCTGCATTGGAAGTTGGTTTGAGCATGTCTTCAGGACAAATTTCCAATTCACGCGGCATGGATTCCAAGGTCTTTTATTCTTGTGAAAATTTATTTTTCTTTGTTCAAGCGCTTTTTGATTGATTTCCTAGTTAGTACACATAATCTTACAAAATCTACGTTCGCAAAGACAAAGGCTGAGCTAGAAGAGATTGCACTTGCTGAAGCTGATGTGGCTAGGTTGAAGCAAAAGGTTGCGGAACTTCACCATCAACTTAATCAGCAAAGACAACATCACTATGGTTCAATTACTGATGTTGGTGATCGATACCAGCATGCTCAAAATCTTCCTCAGCCGTGAGTATACAGACAAATGTTAACTTTAAAGCATTGCTTGGATTATTCTGTTGAAAGTTATCAAAAATGTTTAGACCTAGGTTTTTCATCATGTTGAACGAATATAAAGGAATGAGAAGGAATCTATTATCGAGTTTAAGTCTTGAAATTGTTAATAATAGTTACTATAGTTTTTGAGTACTTGTGAACTTATGTATGGTCATCTGTCTTATGCAGGAGATTTCTTCAGCAAGATTTTGATTCAACCCTTGCCTTCTGTAACCATGAAAGGAAACAAAGGACTGAGGTATAGTTTGTTTCTCAAAACAAAAAAAAAACAAAAAAATTCAGAATGAAAAGGTTTGTGTAACTGCACGTAAAAATCAAATACTGCGGTTGTAAATATTAATAAGTAACTTGCATCTCAAAACCCTGAAAATAAATTTTAAATAACATAAAATGGCTTCATCTTAACATAAAAGTATTAATGTGATTTGTCCTTTATTGTTGTTTGTTCTTTTTT
The DNA here is from genome assembly GCA_037974735.1 of Cicer chorassanicum. Lineage (NCBI taxonomy): Eukaryota > Viridiplantae > Streptophyta > Magnoliopsida > Fabales > Fabaceae > Cicer > Cicer chorassanicum. The sequence goes on from JBBPBP010009778.1 coordinate 43,545,361, forward strand.
ATGATAAAATTATTAGTCCATTTCTTGTGATGATATATTCTTTATGGTTTTGAGGACTCTTGCTTCAATAACACAGGTAAAATTTGGCTTTTCATTTCAACAGGAGGGTGTGTTAGGCTCTGATTGGAGAAATATCAAAGGACAAGTGTTGGCTTCTGGTAATGGTAGTAGTAGGCAGCCTTCTCGGAAGCCATTTGTAGACTCGAGTCCTAGTGATTCAAAAAGCACCGAGGCATCGACAAGTATGTCGGTAGATGAGCTTGGCGTTGTTGATTCTGGCTCATTGCCTTCTACCTCAAGGGCAGCAGAGGTAAGAATTAAATTCAATGAGTGCGCCTTAAAGTTGGTCTTGTTAAAAATCTAGGTTAAAGATTTAATTATTCTGTAGGTCTCTGAATTATTTGAAAATTTTGAAATAGGTGCTTGAACAAAAAAATTGTTATTTTTTTAATCAAGTCCTAAATCCTAAGTATTGATTCTTAGACAATATGGTTAATCCGATAAGTGGAATAATCTCGATGGATTAAGATTTTAGTCATATTATACTTCAAATGGCTAAGTCAAATCCATAAACTATCAAACAATTTATAAATAGTGCAGCATGTTTGCTTCCAATTATTAGGAACTAACATAGAATCATTCGATCATTGGTTTCAGGTGACAGATTATACAAGACATCCATCTGTAGCATCTTCAACATTAGTAGAGTTAACGACCCGTCTCGATTTTTTCAAGGAAAGACGTTCGCAGTTGATGGAACAGCTCCATAACCTTGATTTGAACTATGGTTCTACAAATTCCCAAGACTTGGTCTATAAACCATCATCACCATCATGGAGTTGACCTAGCCAAACACATAGCTTCATAAAATCCTTGGTGAATAATTTTGGCTGACATGTTGTATATCCTTTGACTCATTGCATATATATATATATATATATATTATTTGTATCATTATCCTTTGTGGTCTAAATACTGATTCATTCTCTTTGTTTTCTTCATTATATTTATTTTCCTCCCTCTTTTGGTAGTGAAAGGTTGTTGAAGTTGAAATGAAAAGCTTTCCTTTTGATCATCAAGTTTACTTTTATTTTTTTAATCCTTTTGCATTTCTTTGTGGTGTAATTATATGTTATGTCAATAGATGGGAAACTTTTGTCGTTGAACAAAACAATTTCAATGAGGAAATAGTAGCAATGCTTTGACAAATTCATTGTATGCAATTGCCAGTAATGCCAACCTATATGTGGAAATGATTATGCTATGTTGCATATTTAGTATGTTGTTTATGGTGCTATTAAATTATTTTTTGGTACAACACTTATTTTAAGTTCCTACGAATATAATATTAAATCTTTGCTTTCTTCTATTGGCGTTTAGAGTGTTTTTCTTAGTAGGAATTGAATTTGGTATCCTGAGATTTTTAACACTTATGCTTACTTCGTAGCAACCACTTGTGTTAGATTCCAATGGTTGATTGTCTTTTTCCAAACCTAATATAAAAACAAGTTAGATACCTTACAACATTCTATGAAACCTCTACATTAAGATTGAACTAAAAGGCCTCTTTGTGTTTGGATGCTTAAACAACTTGTATGTAAGGCAGTGTGAGTAACATTATTCTAGGACGAAAAGAGCCTTAGTCATACATTTACCAAGGTTTTGAAATCCAGATTAAGATTACAAAAGTAAGCAATAAAAAAAGTTGTGTATCAAAATTGATTCAATGGATCCCTATTTATACACAATATACCCTAAGAATAGTGAATGTATCATAACAAAAAACTTAGAAAATAGAAATCGAACTTGGCTACTCAATAATTCAATATCAAAAAATAAAGATCAAAATTATGTATGTTAGATAAATGGAAATGACAATATATCATAAAGAATGAAGATTTAGACCGTTGCATTCATGGACTGCATCAAAATTAACATTAACATTAACATAAATTTGTGTCTTTACATTTCTCTTTCACATGTCCATAAACTTTCACACACAATCTTGCACAATACTTGCATCTATGTGATCCTCAACACCACCAGAAAGCTGAATAAAAATAAAAGCAACAAAATCAATAATAAATTATATACTAATACTGATTATAGCAAAAAGAAAAGGTTGAGAGAATAGAGAAACTATAACTTTTACAATCATAAATTTGAACTTCAAAGTAACAACGGAGATGACATACAATGAGGTTAGTAACTATTTCAATGAATTGTAAAGAAGCAGGTCACATAATTCTTATTATTTATAGATAACAAACACAAAATTGAATGACATCCTTTTAGAAAAAAAAATCTGAATTACATTGATATACAATCAAAATACTAATATAAGATCTATCTTTCATATTTATAGAATTCAAATAATTGTATAGAAATAAATTTTGGAAATACGAGAGTCTTTTTAATTGAGAACAATAAACCATTCAAAAAGATTATAAAACAATAAAAAAAAATTAAATGGTGGTAAATTATTGATGGAATTCAAAGTTCAAGGTACCAAAAAAATAAAAGTTAAAGGCTGAAGGCACTAATATGAAGCAACTCAAGCAATTCATTTCAATCAAGTGTATTCAATTTGATCCACTTAATGAATTATTAATAGTAATTATATTATATAGATAATACAACCCCATTATCACTACTAAATATTTTTTGTGTTATTTTTATCGATTTCCTTTCCAAGGAAAAATAATTTCACTTCAGTTTTGATGATTATTTAAAATTTTAATTGAAAAATGAACAGTTTCATTTTTTTTATTGTAAAAAAAGTTGTACCATTAAAATAAAAATCCAGATTTCCAATTGTGACTGGTCTATTTTTATCGAGTATCAGTCCTTGTGGTGGAACTCGGAAACCGATTAAAGGCAGGGTGTTTTTCACCAGTTATGTGCCGTTAGATGAATCAGACGCTGAAGAAAGTGGCACATAGCCCTCTTTATCGAAACAAGTGGCAAGTTATAGACCATTGGATTGATGAAATGCACAATAAGCAAAAGAGGCACACTGCATTTTTCCGCCATCATTCGCTTTCCTTGAGACTCAAGGTCTTCAGTTCAGAGTTTGTTTTAGTTTGTTTTGGGTCTCTTTCTTTTTCCTTATTTAACAATCTTTTTCAAATAGTTTGAAGACAATCATCACAATGACTATTCCAATAGTAGAAGTAATTGAACCAGTTGAAATTTTCACGTTCAAAGGCATGATTTCAACAATCATTTTCAGATTTCCAACTTCATTTTTATACCTTTTCCTCTCTTCTATTATCAATACATCTCTACTATTATCCTCCCAAAAGATTTTCTCTATCTCTTTGGTTATCCTCCCAAAAGTTCCAGAAACCTAAATCGAAGCGTTGGAGCGTGGAGGGGTTGGCAGGTACTTTAGATTTTTGCTATAGTGATGAATTAAAATTTTCATAGTGATGCTGATTCTCATTTATGTATTAACAAAAGTTTGATTCTTTTTGCTACAGTTAAGCTGCTAAAATGGATTTCTTTGAGACTACTGATCAGGAAAGTAAGTGGAATATGTTACTTTATCAGCATTGTATGAGTAATAATAATCTAATTGCTTATTGAAGCTACTTAATTTCAAAACATGCCACTGTACTGCCACTTTACTGCCTTTATGTGATTGAAATGCATTACAGAGATTGGATTTTACATGTTACTTTATCAGCATTGTATGAGTAATAATAATCTAATTGCTTATTGAAGCTACTTAATTTCAAAACATGCCACTGTACTGCCACTTTACTGCCTTTATGTGATTGAAATGCATTACAGAGATTGGATTTTACATGTTACTTTATCAGCATTGTATGAGTAATAATCTAATTGCTTATTGAAGCTACTTAATTTCAAAACATGCCACTGTACTGCCACTTTACTGCCTTTATGTGATTGAAATGCATTACAGAGATTGGATTAGGATTAACTGGCGTTGGTATATTTTTCTGTTTACTTGGGATTACCTTGTTCTTCAACGAGAGATTGATTGCCATAGGAAATGTAAGTTTCATTCTACCATAAGTTTTTGCTTAAGTTATATTTTGTTGTTAATACTCTGTTTTAATGCTCTGTTATGTATATGTTGCTCAAATAAGACTCTCCTTATTTGTGGAGTGTCCTTAACCATTGGACTGAATGCCAGTATGCAATTGTTATTGAAACGAAGTAATTTTCAGGTAATTTTGTTTTTAATTTCCTGTCTCTTTCACTTTCTGTCTTGTACCCTTTTCATATGAATATCCTCACTTACCTTTTACTTTTCTTCAAGGGAACAATCTTATTTGCTATCGGGTTCTTCTTTATTGTCATTATGGGATGGCCTTTTTGGGGCATGCTTATGGAGGGTTGTGGGCTCTTCTTACTATCGAGGTAGGTTTAGTGGAATTTAATGAAACTCTAACGTTGTGTTTAAGTATATTAGTATGCTATTAGCTAATGATGGATCATACTGTGCAGTGGTTTCTGGCCTTCAATAGCTGTTTTTTTACCGAAGATTCTTGCTCTTGGTTGGTTGCTTCTACAACAATTTATCCGATCGGTATGTATTTGTGATAAATTGGAATGTTTTTACCTTCACTGAAGCATCTTACGCATTGGAATGTTATTGGAATTATTACCACTTTGTTGGAGGAATATGAGAATGTATTTGATGTATGAATCTCAATCAACTTGTATTCTTATCTTTTTTATTAATTGTTATTTGCTGACTTTTGGTGATTCTCAAAACAAGTATTTTTCATTTCTTTACTCAATTCTAGAGCCTAATTTTATTTCTATCGGCTGTTGCAGGTAGAAAATATACAGAGACGTTCCATTTCAGCCGATTCTCGGGTTGAAAACAGCAGGACTGAAGTGAACGAAAACAGATCCAATGATGCAGGGAATGAGTTTGATCAAGAGACGGATGAAGATGCAGAATCTTACCGCTATACGGGTGAGATTTTATCTTCAATGGATGCAGGCAACACTTTACCAGTGCCTGTGATTGAACCAGGTTCTGGAAAGCAAACCGATAAAGCTAGTAGAAGAAGCTTCCGTTCTAAGTGGTTAAAATTCTGGGGAAGGAGCAAAGTGAGTCCATTATTTTTTTGACCATTTACTTTCTAACAACTTTGTAGGAGACATAAACTCTCATTGTGAATTTAAAATGTGTTTTGTTACTAGATTTTATTTTTTCTGTTTGAAAAGTTTGTTGCATGAGACCTGTTGTGAGACATTAATAATATCTACCAGTTGATAATTTTTTCTGATTTAAACAGCCGAGGAAGTCACCGTCGGTGGAATTAGTTGAATCTTCTGGAGCAAAGGAGTAAGATTCTTAGCGTTGAACTCATCTTTTCCTCAGTAGAATGTGATCCTTGATAGAGTAGATAAATAATATTCTAGGATAGCTCTTTACATTATGCGATTTTCTCCATGTAGACATAATACTTTTTGTTTTTGCAGCCGTGCAGCCTTGTACGAGCATCGCTTGGCACGTGAACAAAATGTACTTGTTATTAATATATTTACCTATTCGCTAATTTGAAATGACACTTTGCCCGTCTGTTTTTAACGTGGCATGTGATTTCTAGACATTTTAATTCTAACTGTTTTTTTTAATATATGAAGCTTTCAAGGTTGCTAGATGAGTTGCAAGCTAAGAGGGATCTATTTTCCCGTTCACCTTCTCAGGTCTTTTATTTTTGTGAATTTTCTTTTTTGTCTTTTTGATTGTTTTCGTAGTACGCATAATCTTATGAAATCTATTTATATAAATATGAAGGATCTGCTAGAGGAGATTGCATTCAAGGAAGCTAATGTGGCCATTGAGATTCAACAGATTGCGGAAATTAACCGTCAACTTAATTCGCATGGTTGAAATACATATGTTAACGGTCAATATTGTTACATATGTTCACTTTCAGTATTGTTTAGATTATTATGTTATCTTTCAGTATTGTTTAGATTATTATGTTTAAACATATCAAACAATGTTTAGTCCTAAGTTTGGATTATTATGCTTGGATTATTATGTTTAGACCTAAGTTAGCAACCACTTGTGTTAGATTATTATGCTTGGATAATCTCTAGTAGCATTTTCCCCAATGTTTAGTCCTAAGTTTGGATTATTATGCTTGGATTATTATGTTTAGACCTAAGTTAGCAACCACTTGTGTTAGATTATTATGCTTGGATAATCTCTAGTAGCATTTTCCCCAGGTGAGTCACCAGTCTTTAAGTTCTATGAACTGCGCTTTCTTCATTCTTTGCTCTTCTTTAGTGCCTTTCTCAAGGATGAAAACAATGCAGAAACAAGACTTAAATATTTGGTGATACATCTTTTTACAAGGGGTTGTAGTCTTAATTGGAGTTTTCATGTTCTAACAGAAGGTTTTATATTTCCCTTTAAAGCTGATAAAGTTGCATAGCTAGAGTGATGTGGAATCTGTCTCAGCATTCTCTATGTTTTTACAAGGGATTGTAGTCTTAATTGGAGTTAAGGAATTTCATTTTTATTTTGTTAAAAATTAAAAACAAAACAAAATGAGATGTTAAAATTGCAATGTTAATCTTCATTCTCTTTATAGTTTAAGTTATTTTGGTAACGTAATTAATTTTTCATTTACCCCAATATTATTGTAGCAAACACATTTATGTTGTAGTCAATACACCCATTAATACTTGAGATTGTATTTTTGATAATATTCATAACAATTTTTGAAGGCAACGCCGTAGAACTGGAACGTCTGTCTAGTGGTCAATGAAACATCCCACTTCCAAAATAAGCACGAGGAATTATCACATGTGGAGGTTTATTTATTATCCCAAAAAATAAAATAAAAAAGCACCAGGAGTAAATATATATATATATATATATATATATATATATATATATATATATATATATATATATATATATATATATATATATATATATATATATATATATATGAGGGAGGTGACATCCGGAGGTGATAGTAGATGCATATAGGTGTTTATAGAAATTTTAGAATTTAAGATAAAAAAGAATAAATAAATTGTACTAAAAATAAAAATAAAAAGGAGGTAACCACAAATAAAAATAAATAAAATTTTAGAATGAAAAGTGTTATATTTACATGGACTAAAAACTGTTTACCTTTGTCAGTTAATTAACGTCCACTTAACGTTAAAGATCAAAAATATTTTTTTTGTTGTTGATATTACAGGATATAAATCAAAAATCAAAAAATTACGAGGACAAAAAACATATTTAAATCTAAATTTTTATTGCACCATGGGGAGACTCTACTCACGATTGTGTGGGATAGATCGTTCATTTGTTGAGGGTTTGAGAGAAAATCCAATCCATTACTTTTTCTCATGTTATCGTAGATATGAATGTTAAGAATGTGAATGTTTTCACTCTCTACGCAGACACTATGTTAATATAACACATGTGACTATTAGATGTGAATATGTCCATAATTGACAAATTATTTTTTATTAAAATAAAAAATTCCAAAAAAAAATTATTAGGATTTTTCTTCATCTTCATAGTCGAAAGTGTTAGTGTGTAGTGTTTGTGAGTGTTGTAAATCTCAAATCAAATATTTTAATTCCTACTCATAAAAATAATGCTATTTATTAAAATTAAAAAACTAAAATAAAAAATAGATTTAATTTTAGTTTTGATCTCTTTATTTTTATCAATTCACGAATTGGTCCCTTTATTTTAAAAGTCGATAGTTTTGATCTCTCACTCGGACTTTTGAACTACAAAATGACGATTTGACATATTTTAAATGACGTAACATACAATTTCATGATATAGAACCATCTAAATGCATTAATTATTCGCGTGTCATTGATTAAATTACAAATATAATTTTTTTTTTGAAGTTGATAGTTAAGTTTTTAGAGTGTTTTTATTCTGATTTAATGAGTGTTAATCATTCTATATCACCGTATCATATGTCACATTATTTAAAATATATCACATTGTCGTTTTTTAGTCAAAAAATAAGAAGAATGGACAAAAATTATCGACTTTTATAATAGGTGAAAAGGAGGGAATAAAAAGTTTAAAAATTAAAAAACCAACCGTCTCTTTATCACTTATTTTTTCTTCATTCGTCGAGAAGGGTAATTTATGGTTATTTTTAGGTTTAGAATCGTTTGTTTAAACTGCCTTTCCTCTCATATTATTTAGATAAATGGTTTTATCGTCTAAACATGATGTTATTTTGTTTTTGATTTTGGTGCGATGTTATTTGATTTTACGTTTTGTTGCGATGTTTGTTTATTCAAATCAATATATTAGTTTTGATCTATTAATGATTCAATCAATGTATTTTGTGTCGTCAATATTATATATCCAAAGATATTAGTATTCTAAGCAGTTAAATTTGATCATATTTGTATGCATTTTTTCATTTTATATTATTAACCTATAAATATTATGGATTTGTTTGCAGATTCGTCATTTTAATTTAAACACCTTTAACTTTTATTTTCTCAATTAATGTATTCCACTAATTTAAAAGAATGAATATCATTTTCCAATAATAAAAATTGGGTTATGGTTCACCTCAAATTGCATACAACACCTCCATAATTTTGAGAGTTACTTTTAACCTCTCTATGTTTTTTAAAAAAGCACCATCTTGTTTAGAAGTACAGATTTCAAGAGAAAAACAAATATATTTTTGTACTTCTAAAGTATACGTGGATTGGCAAAAATAAACTCCCTAAAATTATATTGAGTTGGGCTTTTTATTCGTCAAATAGTTGGGTCAACAATTATTTTATGACAATAGTTGGGCTAGCGAGGGATTGCAGTTTGCACCCCCAAATTTTACTCATACACATTCCCCCCTATTATTCATTTTTTTCTTCCAATTATTATCCATAAACTTTTTCCATAATTTGTAGACATTTTCTCTCATTTTCCAAGCAATCGTATTTCTCTACTAGACCCCCATAATTTGTAGAAGTTCTCATCTAATCTAATATATAGTGTTGTTAGTGAAGGTAGTTGTGCAAGGTAGCTGAGGCTTTAAAAATAGTTAAATACATTGAGAGAAGTTTAAGGTTTTTATTTTAGCAAAAATAGTAAAGTTAATTTATAACAGATGAATTTATAGAGGATAATTGATAAGTTAATTTATTTAATTTGAAGTGTTTGATTATAATAACAGTTGAACTTTCAACTAAAAAGTATAAAATAACGTAAAAAATAATTCTTTTTATTAATATTTAAGTATTTTTCAATTGAGAAAATGAAGGTAATTGGGGGAAAGATGGAAGAAAAAAATGAAATGTTATAAACTATAAATTCAAATGCTATATGAAGCAGTTTACAAAAAATAACTATAAGTATAAAAAAACTCTAAAAATTCGTAAGAAGAAACAACTATCAAATAAAACTATTAACTTAAAAACTATAAACTATTTTTTTATTTTTATTTTTATTTTTATTATTTTTTTTATCTTTATCTTGGAAAACATACCTTAAATCTCTCTATAAGATTTAGTAAGAGGGTAGGTTGATTAAGCTTGAAGAAGCTATAGAAATAACACTTGTAATATTTGGTGAAATGGTGGACAATTTTATATCTTGAGTTTTTGTATTAGATTTAATTTATTTTTACAAAATTAGTTTGTAAAGTTTGATCGATAGATTACGATACTATTTTAATTGCATATTAGATATATTTTATTTTTACAAAACCGATTTATAAAATAAACCGTGTCACATTTTCAATACTTTCATAAAACTCTATTTTTTTATTAATATAAGACTTAATTTTTCCAACATTTACACATACAATTTCTCTCATTTACTCTTTTATTACTACTACAATTAATTTGAATAATATCAGTATTTGATTAAAAAAAAAGTGCCTTCATTATACTAAGAATTTTCTTAGAAAATTTGGTCTATAAACCTTCTTAAAAATTGCATATGCATTCACAATGTTTTCTATACAACGAAGTCTAAATTCTTAAAAATACTCGAGGAAAATCACTTTGTTAATTCCTTTGATTTCCTCTTAATTATATAATAATCATAATTTATTCATGAAACTTGTCAAATAATGTAAGGGTAAAGGTTCATTTAGTCTATTTTTTTTTTTACTTTTTGTCGGATCATAGCTTTCGGCAGTGTAAAATACACTATCGAATTATAGCTTCTAATAATATATTTTAGGATGAGAAAATAAAATACATGAAATGGATGAACATTCACCTAATGTAAGAGCCGAGTCCGTCCGAAGAAAATTTGTTTTTGTACCCCCTCAATTTTAGTTGTACCCCCACAATTTGTCAAAAACCCAAAATTGCCCCTTTATTTTCATTCAATAAATGGTAAAAAAAAAATTACTCAAAAATCTCACCCCCTCAACCAAATTTCCGGTACATAATTATTTTCTCCTAAAATTCCGGTACACAATTTATAACTACCGGAAATTTCAAAACTGAGAAATTTCCGGTACGTATTTATATACCGGAAATTTCAAAATTTTGAAATTTCCGGTAGTTTGTTTTCAACACCGGAAATTTTAAATTTCCGGACACAACTTCCGGAAATTTCAAAATGAAATTTCCGGTATTGACTCATAACTACCGGAAATTTCAAATTTCCGGTATTAAAATTAATTAAATTATTTCAAAAATAAAAATACTAATAATAAATTAAAATAAAATACACTAATAAATTATAAATTAATTTTATATTTTAATTATTATTATTATAATTAATAATTATAGTTATAATTAAAAATGATTATAATTAAAATGATTAAATTATATTATAAATTTTAATAATATTATTAATATTAATAATAATAAAAAGAAAATTATATTAATAAAATAAATAAAAATACATTAAATTAAATTGAAGAAACAAGATGCGGTTGACTAAATGTGCCTAAACAATGAACGTGTTATATTATTTTAACAACTCTCTCCTATTTTGTAGATAAATTTTAATTATTTTAACAACTGTTGCTTTGCAGATAAATATAATAAATAAAAATTAATAATTATAATAATAATAAAATACATCAAACTTAAAACGGTTGACTATGCCAAAACGTGTTCCTAATATTTTGGAGATAAAGTAGCAACACAATTTTATTTTGTTAACAACTCCCTCCTATTTTTACTCCGATCTAATAAATAATAATAACAAAAATAAAATATTGTTAATTTAATTTAAAAATAATAATAAATTTTTAAAAAATCAAAATACATTTAATAGAAAAATAGGAAGTTGCGTCCAAGAAAAATAAATTAAAATAAATTAAAAAAAAAAACAGGCCGATCATCAATTATAGGTCTGAAACTTCCTACCGGATTATTATTAATATTAATATTATTATGAAAATTTATAATATAATTTAATCATTTTAATTATAATCATTTTTAATTATAACTATAATTATTAATTATAATAATAGTAATTAAAATATAAAATTAATCTATAATTTATTAATGTATTTTTATTTTTTAAATAATTTAATTAATTTTAATACCGGAAATTTCAAAATTTTGAAATTTCCGGTATATAAATAACGTACCGGAAATTTGTTGGGAAAATTTCCTATAGTACAATTTGTTAACCGGAAATTTCAAAACTTTGAAATTTCCGGTAGTTATAAATTGTGTACCGGATTTTTAGGGGGAAATAATTACATACCGGAAATTTCAGAATGAGGGGTGATAGGAATTTTTCTAAATTTTACTTTCTTTTTAGGGATATTTTGGTAATTTCATTCAAAAAATTTGAAAATGGGGGGTACGTCAACAATTGGGGGGGGGGTTAGAAAACCAATTTTCCCGTCCGAACAAGGCTGACCCAACGTGCCTTCAGCCTCCAATATTTTTAGGCCTCAAACTTTTTATTTATTTATATACACTACAAAAAAAATTGACTTATAGTGACACACAAAGTTTGTCACTAAAAGTCAAAAACAGTAGGTAAAGATCAATAATATTTTGAGTGACACTATCCACTGTCAACTTTAAGGGGTGGCTTGCTATACTTTGAAGACTGTCACTACATGTTTTGAGGATTGTCACTACATGTTTTTGATTTCTACCTACAATAATGACTGTCACTGAAAACTAGATAAATATAAATAAAGAAATGATCTATTCCTACGGTATTGTCTGTCACTAAAACCTACAAAATATTTAAATAAATAATTAATCTATTCATATGGTATTTTCTGTCACTAAAACTTATTATTATTTATTAAATTAAATTTATTTTATCTCCCTACTTATTGTAATTCTAAATTATTAATACCAGTAAATTAGATTTAAATTTCTAATTTTTTATTTATTAACTAATGCCATTGAAACATACAATAAAATATAATTTAATTTTACTAATTCTATTAAATGCATGTTACTTGCATTGCTAGCATTTTAATTATAGCACTAACATGAGTATCATATCCTTGTGGCAATATTGAAATGAAACTATATCATAAAAAAATATATTTCTCCACTAATTAGATCATAAAATCTTTACAAAAGTGATATATTTCTCCACTTATGAATAAATTCTTAATTTCAACTTATCCTAACATTTTCTCTAAAATCTCTCCTTCCATGTTTTCAGAATCTATCTTTGGAACTCTATCATTTCCATTATTCTGTCCTGCAACACTTTTCAGATTTGGTAAACCAACTCCTACAGCCCTGTCACACAATAAAAGATATATATATATAATTAACAAAAATTATAAAAATCAAACAATCATAAGGTAATAAGCTCTGATGGTTCAATCTTTTGAAGTTTGTAATGTATAGTGGTTGTGTTCTCAATTTTGTGTAAAAGCAAACTGCACTTATTTGCAAGTGCTGAAAGAACAAACTCATAAATATTTATTATGATCATCACATTCAACAAATATAAAAAAAAAATGACAGCCCCACAAAGACTGAAATTTTGTTGCATAATATTAATACTTTGGACATTTCACGGTCAAGGCAATGTAATATTGCACATGATATCATACATGATAACATTTAGAAATGTATGTAATCAAAGTTGTACCACACCTATCAACCAATTAAGATAATGTGGTGGGGGATCATAGAATTGTATTATTAATGATATTTATTGGACTCACAAGTGTATTTGACACAACATTTATTGGACTCACAAGTGTATTTGAATATGTGGCACATTGATAAGGTAAGGAATAGTAGTATCATCACAGATTCATAATAATTAGTTAAGAAAGACATGAAGAGTATGTACTATTGATAGTTGAGAGACATGGAGAACCCAAACCAAATTATATATGTTCAACTACAGCTTGTAAAACCTCATTAATTTGTGGATCTTCAGAAAACCGTACTTGGAGAACGGAAACAAGACTTTCAAGCAAATTCTCCAATGTTTTAACTCTATGGGTAGTAGGCATTCAATAAGGCAAACATTCAAGTGTTCTATGATAGGGCCTACTGAAGCCTTGAAAATAGATTTAATTAATTAATTATTAATAATAATAATAATCAAACAATTATAACCTGTACTCAAGCAGACATTCAATAAGTGAATTTTTCTCTTAGGTCCTTTACATACACTTTACATACAGTATTTTTCACACATTTTGTAAATGATACCTATACCTACGACATACTATAGTTAAGAAAGACCGTAGGTATATGTCAATTTTTTTTAAGTGAAAATAGGTGACATGTAGCTATAAGTAATTATAGTAATAACATTAAAAGTTGAGTATCACAATAGATTTTTTTTTTGGTAGTGATATATATAATAATAGTAGTATTAATTTGATTAAGCTTAATAGTTTTGTTCACATAGTATAAATTTGACTCACTAATTTGACTACTAATTAATTTAATATAAAATTAATCAATCATGTAAAATTTAATATATTGAATACTTATTATGTTATTTAATTTAGTATTGTAAAATTAGTTAGCCTTTTTTTTCTCAAAGAATTAATTAAAATTAAAACATTTTTTATTTTGTAATTCGTATTTAATTTTGTAAAAGATTTGTTAGCCTGACTCTGGGTTCTAAACAAATTAATGAGCAATCAATCACTCTGAAAACCAAATTTATCTTATTGACAAAAAAATTCCATCAATTTGCTTTATTTACCTTTTAGGTTGTTCGAGTTATGAGGTGTGCTGCCTTGTACAATTTGACAGTGATAATAAAAGATGTTTAATTGTTTTTAAGTTATAGTTCTACCTTAGATATTGTTTGGTTAAACATTATGTTTTAGATTTGAATTTCGATCACACGATTGCGTAAAATTATGGTAACATAATTATTAAATTTTATTATATATTTGAGATAGTAAATCTACTATTAATTTATATACAACTATAAGATTTCAGTCGTACAACCTAATAACATTGATGTCTGTGAACTAAGACTTAAAAGGACGATCAATGCAGGTATTTTATGAACAACTTTTATTATATTTATATTATTTAAGATAACTTCAGTTTGTATTTTTTACATTAAACTCATAGAAAACCGTTATTAATACATGTGAGATTTGCATCAGTTGTACTATTTCAAAAAAGTCATTTGTTTGTATAGATGTATGTGTTTGAATCTTCTACATTTATTTAATGGTGCAACAATTATGAAGATCATTATATTCATAATTTTTCTCTTTAAATTACAATTGTTGCCCATTGGTTTGTCTGTATAAAAAAATTTAAGATAAAAAATGGGGTCTATCCCTTTTAATGATGTCAGAGACAAAAAGTATTAATTGTATTGCAATTTTTTTTGTTAGAAAAACAAAGTATTGTTGTTAGAAATACAAAGTGGATTATCTCTTTTAAACAAATTTTCTATATGCATGAGTCGACTTAGTTTAAATTTCTAACTACTTATTTAAAGTCAATCTCCTTTATAATAGATTTGAATTGTGTGCAGTCACATCTTTATAAGTATACACATTCACACGCATCTTAATCATTTTATCAAAGTCAAACAGCCTAAATTTGAATCTCAAATTATATATATATATATATATATATATATATATATATATATATAT
>JBBPBP010009778.1:43565429-43575528 GCA_037974735.1 Cicer chorassanicum
GTGAATGCATTCATATATGTGAATGCTTGTTATCTTTTGTCCTTAACTTTCAATTGTCAAGTTTTGTTGTACTGCTGTAGACCTCTAGTGATGTTGATATGCTACTCTTTATTTATCAGAAATTGATCGCAAGGAAGCTAGGATTAATGCAATGCGCTGTGCTATATTGGAGACCTTTCTGGAGCCAAATCAGCGTTTGTTACAAAGGTCCTCCTTCTCTCTATGTCAAAAGCTGACATGTAGTATATAATAGCTTTTGACCTGCTTTAACTTTGAGAATTTTCATTGATAGAGTCTGAAATAGTAAATACACAGTAATGGTAATGCGTTAATTGTTTTTTCTTCTAAATCTAATTATTGTTACCTTTACCTTTACAGAATTTTGAAGAGGATGCACACAGTTGCTTCCAATTGTAATGAGAATAGGATGACTGTTTCTGCTGTTGCTGCTTGCATGGCTCCCTTTCTTTTACGGCCTCTCTTAGCCGGAGAATGTGAACTAGAGGATGAATTTCATGGTAGTGGTTATAGTTCAGCTCAGCTTCTTGCCGCCGCTAATGCCGCAAATAACGCTCAAGCAATTATTACCACCTTGTTGGAGGAGTATGAGAATGTATTTGATGTAAGAAACTCAAATCAACATGTAATTTTTTGATTAATTGTTTTCTTATCCGACTTAAATTAATCTCTTCAATTATGCAAAGAAATGTCGTGAAAAAAAGAAGACTTAAACATCACACACCTCATTTGAACTTTTCTTTTTGCGAAGTGTTTATTGAAAAGTTTAACCCTACTAACCTTGAATCCGATCTAGTATGTCATGTAACGAAATCTCCTATTTGCGCCTATAATTTTTTTTATCAGGCGACAGTAACGATCAACAATTTCCAAATATTTCGACACATCATGAATCCGGGATGGACTTTAGGATGGACATGGGCGAAAAAAGAAGTTATATGGTCAATGGTAGGAGCTCAAACAACAGAACAAGGTGATTGTTGAAAGTTCAAAGGCAACATACCTCATTGCTGCAAGAAAATTCCAACAGTTGTAGACTTGTTACCTGATGTACCTTACAATCAACAATTCTCAAACTGTTGTAAAGGTGGAGTTGTTGCAGCTTGGGACAAGATCCTACACAATCTATATCAGTATTTCAAGTTAGTATAGGACAAGCTGGTACTTCTAACAGAACAGTTAAACTTCCAAAGAATTTCACTCTTTTGCCTCCTGGACCTGGATATACTTGTGGACCTGCTAAGGTTGTTCCTTCTACAAAATTCCTTATGCCGGATAAGCGCCGCAAGACTCTAGTGTTGAGTAAGTTCTCTAACTAGACAATATCGATTAAGGATGTTAATTTACATCAGTAAGCAGTGATTCCCGCAGAGACTATCCTATTCGAAGTCCTGCAAAGACTAGGACATAAGAGAAAGTCCCTTCGAGGATAGTTCAGGAACAGGGACGAGGATCGTACACTTGTCCTGCGGAGACCCTGTCATGAGCAGTTTACTAAAATACCGTATATATGTGCATATACACTATGTTATATTTATATGCAGATATACGTATTGTTGTCACAAGAGTCGCAATATTGTCTTAATATTTCATTTGTTTGATGGTTAAGTTTTGAATTTTTTTTAGTACTTTGAAAATAATAGAAGTTTGGTTATTTTATAATGGACACTCACATGGGTCATGTTGATCCAAAAAACTAACATACTAATATTTGCCTATTAAAAAATATAACAATTTTCAATGTTTTCTTTGTTTAATTTTTATACAGTGACATGGAATGTTACCTGCACATACTCACAATTTCTAGCAAGAAAAAATCCAAGTTGTTGTGTATATTTGTCATCATTCTATAATGAAACCATTACTCCTTGTCCCTCTTGTGCATGTGGCTGCCAAAACAAGAAGACCTGTGTCAAGTAAGTTTACATTGCAAAACAATTTTTTTTATGACCATGAAACATTCAAAGAAAGTAATTGAGTGAATCAGCATTTCGGTCCTTGAAATTATAAGAATCGTGTAGTTTAGTCCGTCAAATAACGAAATATCAAACTAGCCTCTTAAATTAATAAACATTTATCAATTTAGTTTATCTTTCAAAATATCTCCATAGTAAATATTCATCAAAATCAATGAAAGATCTACATATTGACTTGAATAGTCACTTGCTGCATCAAGACTGGAATATAATGACGGATGTTTTTTGATTTAAGGAACTAAACTGCTATTTTAGAAAATTGAGAAACTAAATTGACTTATTCTTACAATTTCAAGGATTAAAATATAGATTATTCAACACAATACAGTTACCAAAACACAAAAATTGTCAAATTTAAGAACCATGTAATCTCCTTACCCAGCAGCGCATAATATCCCAAATGACTTCGATGGGCGCATCTGACTTAAGCCCCAATGGATTAACATGAAATCCAGAGATAAGATATCCAGCATTGATCACAGCAGAACAGAAAATAATTGCAGATGGAGAAGTACATTTAAGGGTTTAGCTATACATTGCAAATGGCTTATTGTTGCAGATGGAAAATAATTGCAAAATATTAAATAAAATAAAATGTTGAAAATTTGGTTAAGTAGTTTAGCTATACATTAGTTTTAATTTTAGGAATAAGATAATATAAAAGATGCAGAATATATATTTAATTTTTGTAACCTTGTTTACGTTGACTTTTTATAATTTTCGTTAAAAAAAATCAATGTAACCAGATATAAATTTAGCTAGTTGATCTTGATAATTCGCCTAAACTTTTAGTAAAATAAATATAAAAATAAAATTTCATTTATTATTTTATTAAAAATTAAAAACAAAACAAAATGAATGCGACGTGCGATGTTCATGTTTACTGAAAAATGCAATGTTAATCTTCATTGTCAAATGTTTAAGTTTTTTTGCTAACATAATTAATTTTCATTTACCCAAATATCATTGTAGCAAACACATTTATGTTGTGGTGAATACAGCTATCAATAATTGAGATTGTATTTTTGATAATATTCATAACAATTTTCGAAGGCAACACCATAGAGCTCGAACGTCAGTCTAGTGGTCAATGAAACATCTCCCTTCCAACAATAGTGACCAAGATCACCCATAACAAAATATAAAACTTTACTAAATGGTTGTTAATGTTGTGAAATAATATATATATATAGTACTATCAAGAAAAAAAAAAAGAGTGTCTGGTTATTGAATAAATTTCTTATTTATTAGTTCGTCTAGTCAACATTCAAATTGTGTATATTAAAAGTTGACTAAATCAATAATAGTAGTATATTTGTCTATTGATTTTAG
The DNA here is from genome assembly GCA_037974735.1 of Cicer chorassanicum. NCBI lineage: Eukaryota > Viridiplantae > Streptophyta > Magnoliopsida > Fabales > Fabaceae > Cicer > Cicer chorassanicum. Next base: position 43,568,756 of record JBBPBP010009778.1, read on the forward strand.
TTCTCAACAATTACATAAATCATTTTTATAATTAAAAATTTAGGGAAATTGCATTTACTTCCCCTGAGATCACCTTAAATGACACTAACACTCCCTCTAATTTTGAAAAATTACTCATCTCTCTTATATTCACTAAAAAAACTGCATCAAACATTTTTTTTGTCAAACTTACATTTATTCATATCATTTACTATACAATAGAATATTATAATTTTCGCTTTAATTTTTAAAGGTACGACTATACATCGAATATTTGCAATTCTGAAAGGTATGGTTAAGTTCTTAGTAGTACAATCGGAACGTGTATTCTAGTATCTTTTTGATAAATGAAAGATAAAGTTGAAACAGTGACAAAATGCAAATGTTATACACAATTTTTTTAATAAGTATAAGGGAGATGAGCGTTTTTTCGAAACTAGAGGGATATTAGTGTCATTTAAGGGAGATAACTGCAATTCTCTAAAAATTTTAATTAAAAATCATAGTAAATAAAAAGAGAGCCAAAGTGTAAAACTTAAAGAAATTTATGGTGTTAAATTTATAACTTAGTTACATTGATTCATTAAAGTCTGTTATTTAACTATTGATCAATTAATTTGATAGTATCAAAATATATAAATTTACAAATATATCATAGAAGTCACACACGCGCGCATATATATATATACCAAAAAATAACTAATTTGTTGCAGTAAAATAACTTAAACTTTTGTGCTAAAAAAATTAAAATCTCCATAAAAAGAAACATAAATCGAATTATTTGTAAAATTAATGATATTGAATTGTTTTTAAAAAATAAGCAGGAGAAATTATCACTTAATAAAGCATGTGAATGTTGTCTTTAAGTCCTAAGCTATGAGACATTTATCATTAAAAAAAAAAGTATGAGGAGTAATTATATATAAAAAAAGCATGAGGAGTAATTAAATATGAAAATCATTTCACAAGCATATATATATATATATATATATATATATATATATATATATATATATATATATATATATATATATATATGTGTGTGTGTGTGTGTGAGAAAAGAGTTACATACATAAGAACCGGCGTCAAAGTCTAAATATGGTAGAAACAAAAGTTTTGCGGGAGCGGAACTTGGCACTTGAAAAAAAAGTATTGGTTATTAATATATTTATCTATTTGTCAATATAAAATTATACTTTGCCGTCTATTTTTAATGCGTCGTGTAATTTCTAAACATTTTAACTCTAATTGTTAATACATAAAGGTTTTAATGTGTGAAGAAAAGTTGCAAGCTATGAAGGATTCTATAGTTGAAATGAAAGTTTTTTTAAGAAAAAATCCCAAAATGAAACACATTAAATCCAAGGTATTTTATGTTTGTGAATTTTCGTTTTTGCCTTTTTGATTGTTTTGATAGCGCACATAATCTTACAAAATCTACTTGTATAAAGATAAATGATGATTTAGAGAATATTGCACGTCTTCAATCTAATGTGGCCGCGATGAAGCAACGAGGAGAAGCTGATTTGGCCGCGATGAAGCAACGCGGGGCCGCGATGAGGTAACGCGTAGCGGAACAACATCAAGCTCATGTGGCCGTGATGAAGCAACGCGTAGCGGAAAATGCATTCGACATGATAAGAATGATTAAATTACTAATTTTGGTGATGAGTGGGTAGTATCCAAACATATGTTAACTTTAAGGATTGCTATAGATAAATAAATGTCTTAAGTTCCTAACAATATAGTATTAATAATAAGCAATCTAATTTTATTTTTGCTATTACAAAAACATTTAGATGCATTAATTATATGTATTTGAAAATTTAAGTCATAATTGTTTAGCTATTGGAATAAATTTCAGTCACAGTTGTTCAACAACCATTAACCACTAGCTAGAGAAACTTCATACTAGCAAAGAAATTAATAGACAATACTCTTATATTTCAAATAAGAATTTTCTTTATAAAGGAATATCTGAAATTAAAGTGAGAAAAATAGCACAATATTAAGAGAGATAATGTAATACTCAATCTTTAAACAAATTTAAAGAGAATCAACAAACTAACAATCAACCAACAATCTAACTACTATTGAAGTTTCAAAATCTAAATTAAGATTAAAAAAGTAAGAATTAAAAAAAGTTGTTAATCAAAATTGATTCAATGGATCACTATTTTATAACCAATAAATCCAAAGAATACGGGATCTATCAGAACAAAAAGTTTAAGAAATAGAAATAAAAAATAACAGAAAAGGAGTATAGACTTTTGAACGTTGATAGTTGAACCGGTAGTATTAATACAGACTTATTGAAATAAAACGCAAAAAGAAAGAAAACGGTGCTGGGTTAGAAAAAGTGTTCGGCAAAATACACTTCTTTATAATAAAAAAGGAGGAAACGGTGATTTTTTTTAAAAGATAGTAATCTTTTTTTAGAAAAAAAGAAGTTGAGGCAGCTTTAATAATACACATATTTTAACAGAGGTTTTGTTGATGGTGTCTTCTTGTTTTCTAAAAGACAACTACAAAATATGTTGTATTAATAACACTATTTTATTATTCAACAGTTTCGAAAGAATGAAATTTGAGTCGAATTATTTAATTTAACTTCAATAGAGAGAAGTATATAGCAACTTCAGATTTTAGGAAAAATCAATTACAAAATAATGAAATCTACGTTTTCTAAATAGTTTATGTATGCATCTCTTTCAATTTGTTTCTCCATATTTCATTTCAATATTTTAAATTTAGAATTTGGCTACCGCTGCATAATTGATAAATTGTCAATCTCTCTTTAATATGATGATAGCTAAAATAGTAAATGTTGATAATGATATTTGGTTTAAAATTCGCAATAAAAACATTGAAAATATAAAATAACATAATAAAGCAACAAAGTAAAAATTGAAAAATGAATATTATCGAAGCTAGAAATTTGTTAATAGAAATACAAGAACAAAAGCAAGAGTAACAAGAGATTGCGAGTAGGAATCTGTGTCTAAAACTGAATAGCTTCGTCCTTTTTATAATCCTAAGTGCCTTCATGAGCTTTAATTACAAAAAACCATCAGAATTTCACAAAAGCAAAACGGTTCAGTAGCAGAAGTTGAGAAGATTATGATCATAATGGCCATTACTGCCAAGCAGTAATAGGTTCAACAAGATTACGGCCGTAATGGCCGTTACTGCCGGGCATTAATTCTTGATGCCTTGGAGTAGCAAATTTTTGTTTTTTTTTTTTCTTGTTCGTCCATTACAGCCAAACATTAATGTTTGCTGGAACTTGAGTTTCTTTCATTTTCTTGATTAGGATGCACCATAATTGCACCACTTGACTTCAAGGATCTTTTTCACAAAAAATCTTCACTTATTACTTCGGTTCTCCTTACAATCTAATTAATAACGAAAACCGAATTAAAAGTATCAAATTAACCTTTCAAACAAAACTATAAAAACAGATAAATTATAGCTTTTTAAACTCCCCCATGCTTGAATCATTTCTTGTCCTCAAACAATTATTTCAGGTAAAATTTATGGACAAATAAACACCATGAATAGGGAACTCAACTTTGAGTTCAAGTGTAGGCAAAAGTCAAATTCCAAAACCAAAGGATAGCCAACTTTGGTACCAAATTAGTGACTTAGGCTCATTTGAAAACATAATTCTCATCAATAGGACACTCAACTCTCAAATTCTATCGGTGTTTCTAGGTAATGGACATTCACTCAAAATTTCACCAATGCAAAGTTTCCTACCATAGGCTTGATTGTTAACCAAATCTCAACTACATATCTCATGAGATCATATATGTATAAAAGACACTTTTCCACAAATAACATATATGCGAGTGAACTTATTAGTGATATATATATATATATATATATAAATAAAAGTAATTTTTTGTCGGCAAAAACTTTTCAGCATCTTTTATATTGTTTTATTGTAAAGAATTAGGGCATGCATGGTTTTCTTCTTTAAAAAAGTTTTTAAATTTTAAAAAATTTGAAGTTAAAAAAATTTGTTTGATCACTCAATTTTCACAAAGTATTTATAAAAATTGTTTCTATTTATTAATTTTAAAAATGAAAAAACAGAAACACTTGAAAAATATTTTTGATTTTGAATTTTACTGTTTTTCCAAAATTGAGAAGACACGGAGAGGTTAGTATTCAATTATGATAATATAGTAAATAAAAGCACAATATTGGGTAAAATAAAATGTTGAAAATTTGGTTAAATAGTTGAACTCTACATGAGTTTTTCATTTTTACAATAAGACAATATAAAAGATGCGGAATATGTAATTAATTTTGTAACATTGTCTAAGTTGACTTTTTAGAATTTTTGTTAAAAAAATCGATGTGACCCTTACGATAACTTAAATATTAGCTAGGTGATCTGCATAATCCGATTAAACTTTTAGTAAAATAAAAATAAATTTTCATTTATTATTTTATTAAAAATAAAAAAAAATAAAAATAAATGCAACCTGCGATGTTCATCTTCACACAAAAATGCAATGTTAATCTTCATTCTCATATAGTTTAGGCTTTTTTGCAAACACATTTATGTTGTACGAAACCTATCAATACTTGAGATTGTATTTAGATTTCATAACGTCTGTCTAATGATCAACGAAACATCCCACTTCCAAAAGTAGTGAGCAAGATCATCCATAACAAAATATAAAACATTACTAAATGCTTGTTAACGTTATGAAATCTAAATGACCAAATCAATAATACTAGTACATTCAAATTATGTATATTAAAAGTTGACTAAATCAATAATATTAATATATTTGTTTATTGATTTTAGTACCCAACAATTATATAAATTATTTCTATAATTCAAAATTTGGGGAAATTATATTTACTTCTTCTGAGGTCACCTTAAATGACACCAACACTCCTTCAAGTTTTGAAACATTACTCACCTCTCTTATACTCACTAAAAAATCTGTATCAAACATTTTTTTTTGTCAAAGTTATATCTATTAATGTCATTTACTATATGATACAATTAAAATTTTCGTGTATTCTGAAACGTATGGTTATATTCTTAGTAGCACAATTGAAACGTGTATTCTAGTGTTTTTATTTATAAATGATAGATAAAGTTGAAAGAGTGAGGGTTTTTTAAAAACTAGAGGGGTACTAGTGTCATTTAAGGTGACCTCCGGGGAGGTAACTGCAATTTTCCTTAAAAATTTTAAGTAAAAATCGAAGTAAATAAAAAGAGAGCCAAAGTGTAAAACTTAAATTTTTTTTTTATGGTGTTAAATATATAACTTTATTACATTGATTTATTAAAGTCGTGTTATTCAACTATTGATCAATTAATTTGATAATATCAAAACATATCAATTTGCAAAAAAATCTCTACAAAAAAAAGATATAAGTCGAAGTATCTGTCTAAAATTAATGACATTTAATTGTTTTAAACAAATTAGCACGAGGAATTATCACAAAATAAATAAATAAATAAAGCGTGTGGAGGTTGTCTTTAAGTCCTAAGCTATGTGACATTTATCATCTCAAAAAATAAAAATAAAAAAGTATAAGGAGTAATTATATATATATAAAAAATCATCTTGAGTAATTATATATGAAAACCATTTCACACACACGTGTGTGTATATATATATGTGTGTAATAAGAAATAGATACATAAGAATCGGCGTCAAAGTTTAAATATGGCAGAATCAAAAGCTTTGCGCGAGCAGCACATGGCAGAAGCAAAAGCTTCCCGTGAGAAGCACTTAGCACTTGTACAACAGGTACTCGTTATTAATATATTTATCTATTCACCAATTTGAAATGACACTTTGCCGGCTATTTTTAACGCGTCATGTGAATTCTATACATTTTAACTATAACTGTTTTTTAATATATAAAGATTTCAAAGTCGGAAGAAGATTATCTAGCTGCGAGGGATGCTAAAACTGCATTATTGAAAGTTAGTTTAGCCATTTCTTCAAAACAAAAGTCCAGTATACAAGACATTGAATCCAAGGTATTTTATTTTTGTGAATTTTCTTTTTTTCCTTTTTGATTGTTTTGAAAGTACATGTAATCTAACGAAATCTATTTGTATAAAGATAATAAATGCTGAATTAGAGGAGATTGCACTTGCTCTAGCTGATATTGCCCGGATGAAGCAAGATCTTGTGAAAGTTCACCGTCTAAATAATGAAATTTATCCAATTAGGATGTATGGAAACATATGTTAACTTTAAGGAAAATGTATTAAGTTCCTATCAATATAGAATTAATAATAAACAATCATGTTCTATTTTAGCTTTTAAAATATACAACAATAGAAATGTTTACCTGCATTAAGTATATGTATTTAAAAATTTAAGTCATTTACCATCGGTTAGAGAAACTTAATACTAAGAGAGAAACCCATAGAGAATAATTTTATATTTCAAATAAAATTTTCTTTTATAAAGAAATATTTGAAATTAAAGAGAAAAAAATCGCACAATGTTCGAAGAGATAATGTATTATTCAATCTTTAAATAAATTTAAAGAGAACCAACAAACTAACACTCAATCAACAAATTAACTTTTATTGAGGTTTTGAAATCTGAATTAAAATTACTTTTTGTAAAAATTAAAAAAGTTGCGAATCAAAATTGATTCAATGGATCACTATTTTATACACAATAAATCATAAGAATACGGGATATATCAGAAGAAAAAAAAAACTTAGGAAATTTTGGGAATATGAGAGTCTTTTTAATTGAGAACAATAAACCATTCAAAAAGACTATAAAACAATAAAA
>JBBPBP010009778.1:43576033-43595581 GCA_037974735.1 Cicer chorassanicum
AGGCTTAAGGCACTAATATGAAGCAAATCAAGCAATTCATAAAAGTTAAAATGTTGAAAATTTTGTTAAGTAGTTCAGCCGGTGTTTATTTTTACAATAAGACAATATAAAAGATGCGGAATATATATTTAATTTTTGTAACGTTGTTTATGTTGACTTTTTAGAATTTTTTAAAAAAAGAATCAATCTAACCAAATATAAATATTAGCGAGTTGATCTGGGTAATTCGACTAGATTTTTAGTAAAATCAATATAAAACTAAAATTTCATTTATTATTTTATTAAAAATTAAAAACAAAATAAAATGAATGCAACGTTGATGTTCATCTCACAAAAAAATGCAATATTAATCTTCATTCTCATAAAGTTTAGGCTATTTTGCTAACATAATTAATTTTCATTTACCCAAATATCGTTGTAGCAAACATATTTATGTTGTGGTCAGTACACCTATCAATACTTGATATTGTATTTTTGATAATATTCATGACAATTTTCGAAGACAACACCATAGAGCTGAAACGTTTGTCTAGTGGTCAATGAAACATCCCACTTCCAAAACTAGTGAGCAAGATCAACCATAACAAAAAAGATAAAACTTTACTAAATGGTCGTTAACGTTATAAAATCTAAAACCAACTATTCAAATATATATTAAGAAAAAAGAGTGTACCGTTACTAGTAAAATTTTATTCAATAATTAAATTAATTTTTTATTAGTTCATCTACGTCAGCATTCAAACTGTGCATATTAAAATTGACTAAATCAATAATACTAATACATTTATCTATTGATTTTAGTTTCCAGCAATTATATAAATTATTTTGATAATTAAAAATTTTAATTAAAAATCATAATAAATAAATAGAGAGCCAAAATGTAAAACTTAAATATTTTGATAGTGTTATATATAACTTAGTTACATTGATTCATTAAAGTCACGTCATTTAACTAGTAATCAATTAATTTGATAATATCAAAATATATCAATTTGGAAATGTACCGTAGAAGTCTCCAATATTATATCCAATAAAAATTAATTTGTTACACTTTAAAAAACTTAAATCTTGTGCTAAAAAAATTAAAATTTGTACTAAAAACATAAATCAAAGTATTTGTCTAAAATAAATGATATTACATTGTTTTAAAAAAATAAGCACGAGGAATTATCACAAAATAAATAAATAAATAAATAAATAATGTGGAGATTGTTTTTTAAGTCCTAAGCTATGTGACATTTATCATCTAAAAAAAACATGAGGAGTAATTATATATGAAAAGGCTTATAGTAAGTTTAGTACTGTTTATTTTCTGTATAACCATACATATGCTTTTAAGAATAACTAGTATGTGTTAGTTATTAGTCTTATGAAATGCTGCTGATTGATTGCTGTTAAACTTTTCTCTTTTTTATGATTTGATAGATAACCCTGTTAGCTATTAGATAGGTAGTTATTCACTTTTGAAAAGTCTTATATTAGATGTGATATGACTTGAAAAAGTGAAAGTCATTCACGCACCATATAAGTTTGTTTGGTAAAAATGGATTATACCCAAATCCCAATTCAATATCCATGACCTATTTGGTCACATGTTATCATGCCACAGGGGTCAAGTCTTGGGCATGGAGGTTTTTTTTTTTTTTTTTTAATAAAGTTGCAAGTTTCAAACTAGTTTTTGTTGTATCTTAGCAAAGAAACTTGTTTTGAAAAAAAAATCTAGATTTCGTTATGTGATGGATATTATGGAATGGACATTTTCAATATTTGTTAGGGATAAACTGTCAATTTCAATATTTGCTTCCAAACTATTGAAATGTGTACACCTTTGTACTAGTGAATGGATTCATATATGTGAATGCTTATTATTTTTCGTCCTTAACTTTCAATTGTCAAGTTTTGTTGTAATGTTGTAGACCTGTGATGTTGATATGTTAATATTATTTTTATAGTGAATGCATTCATATATGTGAATGCTTGTTGTATTATCAAATATTTTGTATAATGAATTTCTATTCTAATATGAATTTTCAAACATCAATACTTCACACATACAACTTTATTTAATGAAATACAACGGTTTGAAAAACTTCACACATATATACTAATCTTCATTTAATTAAATACAAGATGGTTTGATAAATGTTGGATCTATGCATTCCCAATGTTTAAAACGTCCTGCATAAGTTATTTTCCATGTGTTCGCACCATAACTACAAAAGTCTCTCCATTTATGTGATGTAGGTGGCAAAGGACAATCAGACTTCAATTTTATCTGAACAAGAAAATATTAAACATTAGTTTATCTGAACACAATATTAAACATTAGTTTATCTGAACAAGAAAATGTTAAACATTAATTTACTAATAAACATTACTATCAATCATAAATTTTACTTGTACTCAATAACTTTCATTGATAAATCGAATTGCTATTAAAGAATTAAGAGAAGAATTCTTTTATGGTGATTTATTCAGCGGAAAGAATATCATATTCAAATTACGAGACAATGGCACCAAAATAACATTATATCTTGTCGTTATCACGTAACCCAATTCTTATATAATCATCCACTTATCTTTTTCTTGAGCACCCAAACTAGAAATATTCAATGAGTTCTGCACTATTTCAACGTTGTCATTGAAAACATTGGAATAAAAATTCTGATGTAGACTGATCTCTTTATCCAAATGTGTTCGAACTAAAAGTCAAGATTCTTCTGTCCAACCTAATAATGCTACAACTATGCGATAACCACAATTTCCATCAGGCACGACATCTACTATGTCCTCGATATGTTGATGAATAAAAGTAGGAATAGATATCTTAAATGGTTGTTTTGCAGAATGTTGAGATGGTTGCTTTGGAGATCTCTGAGAGGCATCAACATACTCCCAATATGAAGGATCACGAGGAACATCTAATTCTTTTCTCTTTTTAGTAGCTTCGTTGATTTTTACTTTATCGGGTGGTGGACGCATTGTTGTTGTATGTGGAAATACAAGTTCACGCACCTTTGTCTTGAATATTCTTTGACCAACAATATCTTGTGTCTTCATGTATGTTTTCTTTGTCTCCTATTCTTCTAAAAAGTCATATTGTGATAAAGATTATTCATTCTCCAATTCATGATTCATGATTTATTTTCTCCAAAGAATGAACATTGTCTAAAGGGATGAGATTATCATAGTTCTACAAAGTTGTCAACTCACAAGCACAAGTTAATCCATGAGTTGTTCTAATTGGACAACCACATTTTGTTTTGTCAGTATCTACCATCTTTATCCTCTTTAATTGTTTATCAAATTTTTTAAACATTTCCTTGATACAAAGTGATGCAATCTTTGATAAAATGGTGAATCATACCCACGCTTAACATCGATAATGGTTTTCTTAAAAGACAATTTGATGCTACACATTTGGTTGTTCATATCATATTCACAACATCCCAACTTTTACACAAGTCTCCATTACTAGTTTGCAACATGTTTTTCAATCTCCAATGAGCAGACTCAGCTCTACAAATAAATTAAATAACACATATTAAAACAAATAACATAAATGACTCAATCATATTTCTAAAAAAATCATAATTTAAAAGTACATGTTGGTCATTGTATTCCCTAAATGCATCACTTTAGTTGTCCAAGTCCGGACAAATCTTTCTTTGTAAGGTGAGAACCATGAATCTTTAACATAATTAACAAAAAGGATAATATCGGCACAAACTAGCTCAAAGTGTTGCAAGTGATGATCATATTTGTAACACCCCGACCATTACCGTTACCGGCGATGCTACATCACGACCTTCTCGTCCCCCCTAACCACCCAGTGGAAATAACGAGTTTTTTTTCCTTCCGTGGGATTTGAGCCCGGTACTTGGGGGATAAGTACCGCTTCCACACAGTCCCACTAACAATTGAGCTAGCGACTCAATTATAAGGTCCTACCAATTAAAAGTTTGTTACCACTTGAATGAGTATAAATTTGTGCTATGTGTTTGTGGCTTGGTTTTATGATCAAGGTTAAAAAAAAAGTGACATTTTATCCCTCTTATGCATATGACATGATTCTTAGTGGGCTGTGTGAGAATATATCTCTTGATATTATATTATAATGTCATGACATATGCATTTTCGTGGGAGTTGCCTTAGTGGCAGGTTTGTTTTTCCCATTGGTAGGGTGACCTTTCTGTGTGAAAGTTCCCTTACTGGCAGGTTTATATCCGGATCATATAGTTTTAGGAGCATGCATTATGCATATGTTTTGATATACAATTTACCGGTGTGCGCATTTTTTCTTTTAAATTGGAAGTTTTTACTTTTATATATTTTGTGTTATTCTTCTATATGTTTAGCTTTGGTTTGATGTGGATGATGGAAAAAAACTGACCCTTACAACAACATTTTAGGTACTAATGAGTTCAAGGAGATTCAAGATTAGTTAATGAGTATTGACGTGTGGCGAACGTGGGGTAAACATGGATTTTTCAAGACAATTTTGTAATAATAGAATTGTCCAATATTTCTAATTTCTTTTTAATCGTTTGTCTTAAACTTTTAATATGTACTAGAATTGTAGAAATACGGAAGTGGTTCCCTTCCGTTAGGAATAATTGCCTTTACTTTGTTTTAAATTTTGAATAAATATTTTCTTAATGATATTAAATAACGTGCTTGTTACTAATTATTTAAATGAATAAATGCTAAGTATTCAGAAAAAAAAATTCGTAAATTTTTCTAAACAATAAGTATTTTTTTAAGTAACGTTTTGGATTAAAAATCCGGGGCGTTACAATATTCCTCCACACTAGTCGAAAATACAATTTTTTTCTCCATAAATTCATTACCTCATCTTCTCTCTTCTTTTTCAATTAATTTGTTATGTCATTTTCATAGACCAATAACATTCATCATGGAAAAATCTCTATCGGTCATAGTAACTTTAGAAATTAAATTCTCATAGATGCAAAATTATCCTTACCTTTTCAAATGCGTAGATGAAGTTATCTCGTCGCCCTTGTTCCAAGTAAGCAAATGCAAAAGAAAATGTCAAGTCAGTATATGTTACACCGACAATTTCAAGCAATGGTAGCCAATATCTATTTGTTTTGTATGTACTATAACATATCAAAATAAAATGAAACATGTTCAACAATTTTATACAATCATGCATCCAAAATATGTCTCTTAGAACATCTGAATCATCCCGTCTTTTTGTCCAATGCATATAATTTTCATTTTGTATTAATTTCAATAGATGTTGCACTTTTGTGTACAAACCTCTCAAAGATGACTGATAAGTAGTCTTTGTTTTATATATTTGAGTGGAAACTGTGAGATTCTCTTTATTTCTCTATTTCAAAGCATTCATAATGAAACTTGATGCAAACTTATACTTTGTCATGTCATTAACAAAATTTCTCTCATCTTTATTTAAACATCTCAAATATGAATGACCGTCTAAAATATCCGCTAAATCATGATTTTGTGTTCCATATCGAACACAAATTTTACATCCTTCACTGATACTCAATGATATACATTTGAGTTTGAATGGACAATTTTCCTTGTGAGAACAAGTTATTGTTGATTTTGATTTATATCTTCCATTTCTTGATTTGAAAAAAATACCTAATTTGAAACTTCACCCTCAACTTACTCATATCTAATTTAAAAAAATATATTGAATTTAATTAATACTTATATTATAAATACAATATTTAAAATAAAAAAATTTAATTATTTTCATATAAAATTATATTACATTTCGAAAGTTTCAGGAAAAATGAAATTTTTGAAGCCTTCGAAACATTTCAAAATGTATAATCTTTATTTTCAAAATTTGCTTATTTTGAAAATTTGAAACTTCCGAAAATATCAATTTTGAAACTTATTTTAAATGTGAAAGGTTTGAAAACTTTTTACATTTCAAAAATTTTAAATTGCACAAAAGTTTTGAAAATTAACTCACTTATTATTTTGTCAGTTTGACAATCAATCAAAGTTCCGAAAATTGTAAAAAATTGGTTTCTAAATTTTCGAAACTGTGGGGGTGAAAAAGTGATAGGAAATTTTTTTTGTAGTATTTATATATGGTAAAAAGGATTTAATTGTCTTTTCACATGTCATGAAAATGGCAGATATATGGTATGTATATGATGGCCCAAACTTGTTATTCTAGTTTGGAAAATTGGATTTGGTACCTTACGATTACAAGGTTGTCTTTTTCCGCACGCTATTTCATCCCTTTTTGGTGACTGTGTTAAGGTATTAATACTAGTTTTGAAATGATATTTTTAAAACACTGATTTGAAAGCAAGTACTTTTTTTTGAAGTTCTATCAGATTATGTATTTTACTCAATGACTTTCCACTTGGTAAATTTACAGCATGTTCTAAGGGAGCTTCCCTCCTCTCCGGTTCCAGCTTCATGCTGTACTGCTTTGTTGGAGGCTTATAGTAAGTTTAGTACTGTTTATTTTCTGTATAACCATACATATGCTTTTAAGAATAATTAGTATTTGTTAGTTATTATTCTTCTGAAATGCTACTGATTGCTGTTAGTTTTTGCTCTTTTGTATGATTTGTTAGATAACCTTGTTAGCTATTAGCTAGGTAGTTACTATTGACTGTTGAGAAGTCTCACATTAGACGTGATATGACTTAAAAAAGTGAGAGTCATCCTCTCACCGTATAAGTCTGTTTTGTAAGGATGAGTTAAACCTAAATCCCAATTGAATATCCACGACCCACTTGGCCACATGTTATCATGCCACTCGGGTCTAGTCTTGGGCATGGAGGCGTTTTTCCTATTTTTTCTAATAAAGTTGCAAGTTCCAAACTAGTTTATGCGGTATCTTAGCAAAGAAACTTATTTTGAAAAAAAATCTAGATTACGTTATGTGATGGAAATTATGGAATGGACATTTTCAATGTTTGTTAATAAACTGTCAATTTCAAGGTTTGCTTCCATACTATGGAAATGTGTACACCGAGTTCAGCTTTTCAGTGCGATTTCTTGTTAGTGTTATTGTTAAAAGTGGTACTCAAATTAAGAAGCCCAACTGTTTTGGGCAGTTAGTTAGTTAGTTGTAACTAACTTTAGTTAGTTAGTTTGTTACTCCAATTGTAAACAAATTGTATATAAGCCAAAGCAAGGCTGGGAAAATAAGAAAAGATCAGAAAAATAGAATGCAAGCTGCAGTTTTTTCATAGTGCAGAAAAACTGGTAGCATAAGTGCAATCCAATTGTAATCATTTTCATCTCATTACTAGTGATAATTCAAGTCAGATCCAGTCCCCCAGACGTAGGAGTTAATCTCTAAACTGGGTTAACAATTGTGTGTGTTCATTTTAGAATTACAAGTTTCAAAATTCTGTTTGAAAGATCAATCTTCGTTTCAGTCAGAAACGAAGAACGATTTTGGATTTTCTGTTTCATCAATCTTCGTTATTTTCAGGGTTCATTGATTGATCGATCTCTTTTTTTTACAACAACTGGTATCAAGAGCACGGGAGTATTCAATTCAAAGGAAGGATGGCAGCAGCAAAGTATGCAATTGAGAAATTCGATGGGAAGAATGATTTTGGGTTATGGTGTCTCAAGATGAAAGCGTTGCTGGTTCATCAAGGTTTGGCTGGAGCACTGGGAGGAGAGAAAGACATGGCATCCACACTACCAGAAAAGGAGAAGAGGGATATCATGGACAAGGCTCATAGTGCTTTAATCTTGAGTCTTGGAGACAAGGTTCTGAGGGAAGTTTCAAAGGAGACCTCTGCAGCAGGTATTTGGCTCGAATTAGAATCTTTATACATGACAAAATCATTAGCGAATCGTTTGTACTTAAAACAAAAATTATATACTTTCAAGATGCAACCTGGGAGATCAATTGAAAATCATATGGATGAGTTTAATAAGATCATATTAGATTTTGAAAATATTGATGAAAAATTGAAAGATGAGGATCAGGCCCTGTTGTTGATAAATTCATTATCAAGCTCTTATGAAAATCTGTGTGATACACTTCTGTATGGTAGAGATTCCCTGATAGTAGAAGAAGTACAAGTTGCACTAATGTCCAAAGAATTGAAGAGGAAGTCAGATGGGAAAGAAGAAAGCAGTGGCGAGGGACTGTTTGTCAAAGGCAAGTTAGGGAAGAAGAATAAAAAACAGAAGAATAAGTTCAAGAACAAAGAAAAGGACAAGTCTAAAATGAGATGTTTCATATGCAAGAAAGAAGGGCATTTCAAGAAAGAATGTCCAGATTGGAAAGGAAAGAAAGGATCACATAGTGATGATGATTATGGAAATGCATCTATAGCTTCTGAAGG
The DNA here is from genome assembly GCA_037974735.1 of Cicer chorassanicum. NCBI lineage: Eukaryota > Viridiplantae > Streptophyta > Magnoliopsida > Fabales > Fabaceae > Cicer > Cicer chorassanicum. The sequence goes on from JBBPBP010009778.1 coordinate 43,584,367, forward strand.
GTATGAAAGCTCAAAAGTCCTTATGGCAAATTCAACTGAAATCATGGATGATGACTGGGTACTTGACTCAGGATGCTCATTTCACATGACCTCAAATAGAGATTGGTTTCTTGACTACAAAGAAACGAATGGAGGCAAGGTGATTATGGGGAACAAATCAGCCTGCAAGGTAGTTGGAATTGGTTCAATCAAGCTGAAGCTTGAAGATGGAACCATGAAGATTCTGTCAAAGGTGAGACATGTTCCAGAACTAAAAAGGAATTTAATTTCCCTAGGAATGCTAGAGGAAGCTGGCTGTTCATACAAAGCAGAGAAAGACACTCTAAAAGTCATAAAAGGATCATTGGTAATCATGAAGGGAACAAGGGATCATGGAATCTACCTTCTAAATGGTCAAGCAGTGACAGGAATGGCAGCAGTGGTTGTTCAAGCATCAAGAAAAGCCAGCCTATGGCATCAAAGGGTGGGTCATGTAATTCTAATGGGAATGCAAGTTCTGGACAGGCAAGGCATGCTAGGTGGGGACAGGATCAGTGATCTTGAATTTTGTGAGCATTGTGTGTTTGGAAAAATGCATAGGGTCAATTTCTCCAAAGGAAAACATTGCTCTAAAGGAATTCCGGAATATGTTCACAGTGATCTATGGGGCTCTGCAAAGATTGCTTCACATGGAGGTAACAAATATTTTATTACTTTTCTTGATGATTATAGTAGAAAAGTATAGATTTACTTGTTGAAAAGTAAGGATGAAACATTTAAAACCTTTAAAGATTGGAAGTCTATGGTTGAAAATAGGACTGACAAAATGATTAAAACTCTAAGGACAGATAATGGTCTGGAATTCTGTAGTGAGGAATTAACTAGTTTTTGCAAAGCTCATGGTGTGAACAGACATAAGACTGTAAGGAGCACACCTCAGCAAAATGGACTAGCTGAAAGGATGAATAAAACCTTACTTGAAAGAATGAGATGTATTCTGTCAAATGCAGGGATGCCTGCATAGTTTTGGGGAGAAGTTGTCGATACAACTTGTTATTTGATAAATTTGAGTCCATCTACTGCAATTGAACTCAAAACCCCTCAAGAGATGTGGACAAGACAGGCTGCAAACTACAATCATTTGAAAGTATTTGGATGTGCTGCATACTACCATGTAAATGAAGGGAAGCTAGTCCCTCGAGCCAAGAAAGGGTATTTTGTTGGATATCCAAGTGGAGTAAAAGGTTATAGAATATGGTGTCCTGAAAGTAGAAAATGTATCATTAGTAGGGATGTTAAGTTTCATGAGGTTGAGCTATATAAGTTTGTAAACAATGCTGCGAATAAAAGCTCACATCAAATTGAAGATGTGATGATTGATCTTGAGGTGGAGAAAGATGGAGAGAAACGAAGAATGATCCTGGAGCAACAGCAGATTCAACAAAAAGGAGCAAGTTGTAGAAAATCCAAGATTGATCTTGACTCCTGCCATAGAAAAGGAGAACGATCAACAAAAGTCAAGAACGATCTTAACTTCAGAACAACAGCAATCTCAGCAAGGCAGGACTGATGCAAACCCAGCAGAACATGCTATGTTTCCAGAGCAGGAATTAGAGATTATATCCTCATCAGGGATTGAGAAAGAAGGGCATCAAAACCCACTCAAAGATATGGTTATGCAGACATGATCAGTTATGCATTACATGTTGCAGATGAGATTATACAAGAAGATCCCAGGAACTACAATGAAGCTGTCAGGTCTCAAGACAAAGACAAATGGATTTCGGCTATGACTGAGGAGCTGAAATCATTGGAGAAGAACAACACTTGGGAACTAATACCCAAGCCAACCAACTCCAGAATTGCAGGCAACAAGTGGTTTTTCAAGAAGAATGAGGGAATTCCAGGAGTTGAACCACCCAGGTTCAAAGCACGACTAGTAGCAAAGGGATTCACTCAAAGAGAAGGTGTAGACTACAATGAAATATTTTCTCCTGTAGTCAAGCATGCATCTATAAGGATAATTCTAGCCATGGTAGCACACTTTGACATGGAATTGGAGCAGATGGATGTCAAAACAGCATTTCTCCATGGAGACCTGAATGAAACAATATTAATGCAGCAACCAGATGGCTTTAGAACTCAAGGAAATGAGGATTGGGTCTGCTTGTTAAAGAGATCACTCTATGGGCTAAAGCAATCACTAAGGCAATGGTATTTGAGGTTTGATTCATTCATGCTTAGTTAAAGTTATGCTAGAAGTAATTTTGATAGTTGTGTGTACAATAAACAAGTATCATCATCCACATTCATTAACTTGCTGCTATATGTGAATGACATGCTAATAACATGTAAAAGTATGAAAGAAATAGAAAAATTGAAGGGCCAGCTGAAGAAAGAATTCGAGATGAAGGATTTGGGGCCAGCCAAGAGGATCCTAGGAATGGAAATCATTAGAATTAGAGAACAAGGAAGACTGATAATTTCTCAAGAGAGCTACATTGGAAAGGTTCTAAATAGATTCAACATGAGTGAATCAAAGGCAGTTAGCTCTCCACAACAACTCACTTCAAGCTTTCTTCAGCCATGTCACCAAACACAAACCTTGAAGCAGAAGACATGAAGAATATACCATATGCAAGTGCCATAGGGAGTCTCATGTATGCTATGGTCTGCTCAAGGCCAGAAATTTCTCATGTTGTAAGTGTCACAAGTAGATTTATGGGAAACCCAGGGATGAGTCATTGGCAAGCTGTCAAATGGATTCTAAGGTACCTAAAGGGTACTCAAAGCATGTGTTTGGAATACAGCAAAAGTTCAGAACCTTCAAAGCCAGTCCAAGGATTTGTAGACTTTGATTTTGCTGGAGATTTAGATAGAAGAAGATCTCTTACAGGATATGTGTTCACAATGTTTAATAACACAGTCAGTTGGAAAGCTAATCTTCAACACATAGTGACATTATCAACAATAGAGGCAGAATATGCTGCACTTGCTGAAGCATTGAAAGAAGGAATTTGGCTAAAAGGATTGATCACAGAACTTGGGGTCAAGCAAGAATCTGTTTGCATACATTGTGACAGTCAAAGTGCCATTCACTTGAGTAAAAATCAAATGTATCATGAAAGGACCAAGCACTTAGACATCAGACTTCATTTCATCAGAGATGTCATTGAAAGGGGTGAGATACATGTGGCAAAGGTGCATACAAGTGATAATCCTGCAAACATGTTTACAAAACCTGTCACACTTAGCAAATTCAAACAGTGTTTGGATATGTTGCGAATCAAGTCCAGAAACTGAGATCAAGGACAAAGGGAATCTGATTTGAAGGATCACAAGCTGAAGCTTCTCATTTGGTACCAAGCTAGAGAATTGTTAAAAGTGGTAAAAATTAAGAAGCCCAACTGTTTTGGGCAGTTAGTTAGTTAGTTGTAACTAACTTTAGTTAGTTAGTTTGTTACTCCAATTGTAAACAAACTGTATATAAGCCAAAGCAAGGCTGGGAAAATAAGAAAAGATCAGAAAAATAGAATACAAGCTGCAGTTTTTCATAGTGCAGAAAAACTGGCAGCATAAGTGCAATCCAATTGTAATCATTTCATCTCATTACTAGTGATAATTCAAGTCGGATCCAGTCCCCCAGATGTAGGAGTTAATCTCTATACTGGGTTAACAATTGTGTGTGTTCATTTTAGAATTACAAGTTTCAAAATTCTGTTTGAAAGATCAATCTTCGTTTCAGTCAGAAACGAAGAACGATTTTGGATTTTCTGTTTCATCAATCTTCGTTATTTTCTGAATTCATTGATTGATCGATCTCTGTTTTTTACAACAGTTATGATTATGACATATATGTGAGAAAGACACCTTTTGTTCTAGTGAATGCATTCATATATGTGAATGCTTGTTATCTTTTGTCCTTAACTTTCAATTGTCAAGTTTTGTTGTACTGCTGTAGACCTCTAGTGATGTTGATATGCTACTCTTTATTTATCAGAAATTGATCGCAAGGAAGCTAGGATTAATGCAATGCGCTGTGCTATATTGGAGACCTTTCCAGAGCCAAATCAGCGTTTGTTACAAAGGTCCTCCCTCTCTCTCTGTCAAAAGTTGACATGTAGTATATAATAGCTTTTGACCTGCTTTAACTTTGAGAATTTTCATTGATAGAGTCTGAAATAGTAAATACACAGTAATGGTAATACGTTAATTGTTTTTTCTTCTAAATCTAATTATTGTTACCTTTACCTTTACAAAATTTTGAAGAGGATGCACACAGTTGCTTCCAATTGTAATGAGAATAGGATGACTGCTTCTGCTGTTGCTGCTTGCATGGCTCCCTTTCTTTTACGGCCTCTCTTAGCCGGAGAATGTGAACTGGAGGATGAATTTCATGGTAGTGGTGATAGTTCAGCTCAGCTTCTTGCCGCTGCTAATGCCGCAAATAACACTCAAGCAATTATTACCACCTTGTTGGAGGAGTATGAGAATGTATTTGATGTAAGAAACTCAAATCAACATCTAATTTTTTGATTAATTGTTTTCTTATCCAACTTAAAATAATCTCTTCAATTATGCAAAGAAATGTCGTGAAAAAAAGAAGACTTAAACATCACACACCTCATTTGAACTTTTCTTTTTGCAAAGTGTTTATTGAAAAGTTTAACCCTACTAACCTTGAATCCGATCTAGTATGTCATGTAACGAAATCTCCTATTTGCGCCTGTAATTTTTTTTTATCAGGCGACAGTAACGATCAACAATTTCCAAATGTTTCGACACATCATGAATCCGGGATGGACTTTAGGATGGACATGGGCCAAAAAAGAAGTTATATGGTCAATGGTAGGAGCTCAAGCAACAGAACAAGGTGATTGTTCAAAGTTCAAAGGCAACATACCTCATTGCTGCAAGAAAATTCCAACAGTTGTAGACTTGTTACCTGATGTACCTTACAATCAACAATTCTCAAACTGTTGTAAAGGTGGAGTTGTTGCAGCATGGGGACAAGATCCTACACAATCTATATCAGCATTTCAAGTTAGTGTAGGACAAGCTGGCACTTCTAACAGAACAGTTAAACTTCCAAAGAATTTCACTCTTTTGGCTCCTGGACCTGGATATACTTGTGGACCTGCTAAGGTTGTTCCTTCTACAAATTTCCTTACGCCGGATAAGCGCCGCAAGACTCAAGCGTTGAGTAAGTTCTCTAACTAGACAATATCGATTAAGGATGTTAATTTACATCAGTAAGAAGAGATTCCCGCAGAGACTATCCTATTCGAAGTCTTGCAAAGACTAGGACAAAAGAGAAAGTCCCTTCGAGGATAGTTCAGGGACAGGGACGAGGATCGTACACTTGTCCTGCAGAGACCCTGTCATGAGCAGTTTACTAAAATACCGTATATATGTGCATATACACTATGTTATATTTATATGCATATATACGTATTGTTGTCACAAGAGTCGCAATATTGTCTTAATATTTCATTTGTTTGATGGTTAAGTTTTGAATTTTTTTAGTACTCTGAAAATAATAGAAGTTTGGTTATTTTATAATGGACACTCACATGGATCATGTTGATCCGAAAACTCCCCTAGGTGGGAGGTGGCAGGGACGGCGGACGGGGAAGTACTCTCCGCCTCTGCCCTATTGACATCCCCAATCTCAATTTCCTCGTTATTTTCCAAATCAACAAAAAAAAAGTCTAATAAAGTAGATAAATTACAAATCTAACGACTAATATACTAATATTTGCCTATTAAAAAATATAACAATTTTCAATGTTTTCTTTGTTTAATTTTTATACAGTAACATGGAATGTTACCTGCACATACTCACGATTTCTAGCAAGAAAAAATCCAAGTTGTTGTGTATCTTTGTCATCATTCTATAATGAAACCATTACTCCTTGTCCCTCTTGTGCATGTGGCTGCCAAAACAAGAAGACCTGTGTCAAGTAAGTTTACATTGCAAAACAATTTTTTTTATGACCATGAAACATTCAAAGAAAATAATTGAGTGAATCAGCATTTCGGTCCTTGAAATTATAAGAATCATGTAGTTTAGTCCGTCAAATAATGAGATATCAAATTAGCCTCTTAAATTAATAAACATTTATCAATTTAGTTTATCTTTCAAAATATCTCCATAGTAAATATTCATCAAAATCAATGAAAGATCTACATATTGACTTGAATAGTCACTTGCTACATCAAGACTGGAATAGAATGACGGATGTTTTTTGATTTAAGGAACTAAACTGCTATTTTGTAAATTTGAGAGACTAAATTGACTTATTCTTACAATTTCAAGGATTAAAATATATATTATTCAGCACAATACAATTACCAAAACACAAAAATTGTCAAATTTAAATATCTAATTAATGCTAAGTGCCTTATTCATACCACAACAGTTTACTTAATTGGTTTATTGAGCAATAAGGCACATTATCTTGAAGATATCTTAGCTTAGCTCACTCTTATATGCAAAATTTTGTGAAAACAAATAGGCTTTCAAATTTCAATTGTAACAAAAAAATATATAGAAAATTTGATTTAAAGAGTCTCATTTTAGGAGCTAAGAAGTGGTGTTATTATCTTCTTCAGTCTTTGGCTTCTTACTTTTAGGTTGTTCATTATTATCTTCTTCATGGTTGTTGAGAACTGGTTCCTTTGCAAGTATGATACTTCCGGGTTGATCTGCTGGCTGAGCTTTCACAGGATGATTTTTGACCTATAGTGATCTTTCCCAAAATACTCTAGAATCATGATATGAAAATTAAGTGAAAGTAGTGGTTATGCTGGCAGCTTGTTTCCTACTTTTTTGTGTGCCCTTGCAGGCATTTGGAGGAGACGAAGGTTGTTCTATCTGAGGATAAAAGGAAGCAAAGAAAGGGCAATGAATACTCGGTTGACGAGAAGGATTCACCTAATGTGTTGCCTTCTGCAGAATCTTACCGTTCTATGGGTGATATTTTATCTTCAATGGACGCTAGCAACCATTTAACAGTGCCTGTGATTGAGCCAGGTTCTGGAAAGCAAACCGGTAAAGCTAGTAGCACAAGCTTCAGTTCTAAGTGGTCAACATTCTGGGGAAGGAGCAATGTGAGTCCATTATTTTTTCGACCATTTACTTTCTAACAACTTTGTAGGAGGCATAAATTATGGAGAAGAGGAGTAAGATTCTTGGCTTTGAACTCGTCTTTTCGTCAGTAGAATGTGATCCTTGATAAAGTAGAGAAATAATATTCTTGGATAGCGCTTTGCATGATGCGACTTTCGATTTTCTCCATGCGTCTTTTTTTGTTCACTTTTCAAATTCATAGGTGGAAGAGTAGACATCATTACAGCAATAAGAAGCCACCATTTAGTGAATGCTATCACAAAGCCTCCAATTAATGTTGTTGTTAGCTGCACACACTTCCCAACCTTCTCTCCCATTGCATCTTGTTGTGATAACCTATGAGAACCAATAGCCACTGTAACAGACAAAACAATTGGCAATGCAATTGAAATTCCACCAATCAAAAGCACCAACAGATTGTCAATTCTATCTCTATACTTTCTATGTTGTATTGGATACATCACTATAAACTCAACAAGAATTCCAATAGCAATTGAATAGATGTAAGCACCTTTTGAAAGTGTCCAACTTGGTTATTACTATCAACCACAAGAGCTGCTCTCTTGTTCCTCACATTTCCAATCTCTTTTTGTCATTCTTCTTCCTTCTTCTTCACAGTTTCAATTCCAGCATGTTTCAATTTAACAACTCGGAACCTTTCATTCTCATATTCCTCCTTAGCCAGCTTTTGAGCCACCAATGCTTCCCTGAGTTTCTCATTTGCTTCCTCAACCACTCTCTGTGCTTCTTTCGACTCATCAATAGCTTGTACCTTCTCCTTCTCAGCCTGGAGAATCTGTTCCTTTGCTTTCTTTAGATCTTCTTGAGCTACATTCAATTGGTTCTGCAATTCTGAACGTTCCTCTTTTGATTCAGCCTACAACACTCCCTCTGCATCACTTTCTGGGTCTTGTGCAGCATCCACATCATTAACTTTCTCTGAACCATCATCTTCTGGTTCAACCAGTAGCACATCATCTCCCTCACTTTCTACTGTTTTGCCATTTCTTCTTTTGATCACTATGCTGCCAGCTCCCTCAACTTCTAAAGTTCTATCATCAACAAACCTGATTTTGCTCCTTCTTGATGTATCAACATCAACCAGCCATTCCCTCTGGCTTGTCATCTTATTACAACAACCAGTATTAGGAAACCAGAATTGAGATGAAGAATATTCTGAAAACGAAGATTGATCTTCGTTTGTGGTAGAAAACGAAGATTGATCTTCGTTTGTAGTAGCCATCAACAAGACTATATCTGAATCCAAATTTGAATCTTCTTGGGCAGCGCAGGCTTCATCTTCTTCTTTCTTCTTCTGTTTTCTTCCTTTGCCAGCCCAAAATTCTCAAGCAAAATGTACAAACTTCTCACATTTGTAACATTGCACCTTCTTCTTATCAAAGTTTCTTGATTTTCCTTTTGATTTACCACTTGTATTGCTCATTTCTAATGAAGATTCTGAATCATCATCAGATTCCTTGAACTTATTCTTTTTCCATTTCTTTTTACCACTTGTATTGCTCCTTTCTTATGAAGATTCTGAATCATCATTAGATTCCTTGAGCTTATTCTTTTTCCATTTCTTTTTCTTGTTGGCATATGCTACCAATTCCTGATTCCCAGAATCACTCCCACTCCTTTCATCCATTCTTAACTCCCTTGCTTTTAGAGTTCCATGCAACTCTTCAAGACTTAATAAGGAGATGTCATTGGATTCTTCAATCGCACACACAACATAATCGAACCTGGGATGCAAAGATCTCAATATATTTTCACATAGTTTTTGTTCAGTAAGCTTCTCACCACAAGTGGCCATCTGATTTGTGATACTCCTCAATCTTGAAATCAGATCTGCGACCTTCTCATGCTCATCCATCTGCAGCAATTCGAACTTTTTCTGTAAAGTTTGCAATTTCACTTTCTTGACCTTGGTTCCTCTAGAATAACACTTCTCAAGAATGTTCCACGCGCTTCTTTTTCACTTCTTGCATCAGATATCTTGTCAAAGTTGGTCGTGTCAAGACATTGATGAAGAATGAAGGTGGCTTTGCAATCTTTCCTTTTATTTTCTTTGAATCTTGATCTATGTTCCTCTGTTGGAGTGACCCCCAGTTCTTCAAAAAATTTCTCTATAATTTCCAACACTTCCTGAAATCCAAACAATGCACGAATTTGCACTCTCCATCTATCCCAATCTTTTCCATCAAAATGTGGCATATGGGCTGGATAATTTCCATTGTTACTCATCTTCACTACACTCGTGTTTGATCCTCACACCTCACTCGTGTTTATCACTCTGATTTGGTTTTTCGCAACCAAGCTCTTGATACCAATTGTTAGCTTTCAAGCTATTCTTAACCCAAGTGCAAGAAAGATAGAATCAATATAAAATGGAGTATGATTGTAGGACTTGTTTATTGACTGAATGAAATGAGTTATTTATACATGAGTCCTCTAGTTAACTAACTAACTAACTAAAGTTAGTTAGTTAGTTATTACAACTAACATATAAACTTGAATTATACAAACAGAAAACGAAGATCAATCTTCGTTTCCAACAGCTTGAACAAAAAAATTGTAATTTTTTTAATCAAGTCTTAAACCCTAAGTATTTATTCTTAGACAATATAGTTAATCCGATAAGTGGAATAATCTCGATGGATTAAGATTTTAGTCATATTATACTTCAAATGGCTAAGTCAAATCCATAAACTATCATACAATTTATAAATAGTGCAGCATGTTTGCTTGCATATACTAGGAACTAACATAAAATCATTCGTTCATTGGTTTCAGGTGACAGATTATACAAGACATCCATCTGTAGCATCTTCAACATTAGTAGAGTTAACGACCCGTCTCGATTTTTTCAAGGAAAGACGTTCGCAGTTGATGGAACAGCTCCATAACCTTGATTTGAACTATGGTTCTACAAATTCCCAAGACTTGGTCTATAAACCATCATCACCATCATGGAGTTGACCTAGCCAAACAAATAGCTTCATAAAATCCTTGGTGAATAATTTTGGCTGACATGTTGTATATCCTTTGACTCACTGCATATATATATATATATATATATATATATATATATATATATATATATATATATATATATATATATATATATATATGTCGCGGCCTAAAATTTCGAGTGTTTCTCGAATTCAATGGAGTCGCCACCAAAGTTTATTTTAAAAATAGGGAAAATATTGGAAAAACCCTTAAAAATACAAAGAAAATAAAAAAAGGGTCTTTGAAACCAAATTTTGAGTTCGGGAGTCGATTATGCGTAGGGAAGGTATTAGCACCCTACGACATCCGTAAAAAAAACGGTTACCTATAATTAATTGTGCAAAATTAATATTAACTTAAATATATTTATTTCTCCTTTTAAAGTGCAAATATAATATTTTTTACGAAAATAATCTAATGATAAAAATACATTTAAAATATAGAGAAAAAAAAAGTTTTTTGTTATTATGCTTGACAAAAGTGCGATCTTGCTCCTACGTATCTCCCGGTGCGATGGAGAAATCAAAGCTACGTAGTTCTTGGGTAAAAAAATGCGGATGTGTTGATTGTTTTTAAAGAAATTGTGTTTTGTTGCTGATAAAAAAAAAAATAAATAAATAAATAAAAAATTTGAAAACAAAAGAATTGGTTCGATTTGAATAATATTTTAAAATATAAGTTTTAATACCATCTAGTCGTACAACTCGTGTCTCAGAAAAAATAAGGAGTAAAAAGATGTCACATCTAATTTAATCCTTTTAAGAATATTTTTATCATTTTTTATTTTAAATATTAAGTTTTAAAATTGTCAAGTAGTACAATTTGTATATTAAAAATTTAAGGAGTAAAAAGATGTCATATCTAATTTAATCCTTTTGAAAATATTTTATCATTTTTGGTTTTAAATATTAAGTTTTAAAATTGTCAAGTAGTACAATTTGTGTATTAAAAATTAAGGAGTAAAAAGATGTCACATCTAATTTAACCCCTTTTAAAAATATCTTATATTTTTCGGTTTTAAACATTAAACTTTAGAAATGTCAAGTAGTATAAATGGTATCTCGAAAAATTTAAGGAGTAAAAAGATGT
>JBBPBP010009778.1:43595858-43610205 GCA_037974735.1 Cicer chorassanicum
TAAATAAAGTTTTAGAACTATCAAGTTGTACCACTTGTCCTAACAATTCAAAGATAAAAAAAAATGTCATATCTAATTAAATCTTTAATATAATAATAAAAAAAATTGACTTTTAATTAATTTGTATATAAAAAATGAATTTTAGAGCTATCAAATTATACAATTTATGTCATGAAAAACTCATATATATAAAAAATGACACATTTATTCAACCTTCATTAAAAAATCTTTGTGTTTTTTTTTATTATTTTAAAGGATTTAACAATTATTAAATAGTAATTATATAAAAAAAAGGACTTATTAAAAACAAAAAAATAAAAGAAATGGCTAAAACACCTAAAGCATTAAAAAGATAAAATGAAACAGTGAAGGCCAGGCTGAGCTATGTTAGCATATGAAAAATAAAACGTGAGAAACAAAGCACATTGTATAATAATATAAATATATATATCTGCCTAAGTCATAAAACCTAATGCACCAGCCTTGCCAAAGCCAAAGCGGCCGTGGTGGAGGAAACAGGGGAGAAGGAAAAAAAATACACGCAGGCCAAAAGGGAAGTAATGGAACATACCTCTGCCCTTTTTGTGTTTTGATGTTTGTTACTGATCTAATTTATGATTTCTTCTTCTTCTCCTTCTTGTGTTTTTTAGTAGTGTTAATCTCAAATCTCTTCCCTAAAAAATTCCTCTCCCCCCTTTTTTGATTTTTGTTTGTCTCAATTTATAGGTAAAATAGTGAAAGCTTCTGATCAGTAGATAAATTTCAGTCCTGGATTTTACATTGTTCTACATTGGATTTTGTATTGTCTTTGTAACAAATTTTAAGCAATATATAATTAAGGAAAAATTGCTTTCCACGTTTTCAATGAATATACAGATTTTACAAGTAATTGATTTATTAGGCTAAAAAAAATCAGATTAGACAATGAATTAGTTTGGTTGCTGTGTTAACCCTGCTGGAAAAAAGGTTGTGAACCCTAAAAAACTTATGTGTTGCTGTGTGAACCCTACTGGAAAAAGGTTGTGAATCCTGTTGGAAAAAGGTCCCAGAAAAAGGGGTTCTCCCTACTGAAAAAAGGTTGTGAATCCTGTTGGAAAAAGGTCCCAGAAAAAGGGGTTCTCCCTACTGAAAAAAGGTTGTGAATCCTGCTGGAAAAAGGTCCCAGAAAAAGGGGTTCTGGAAAAAGAGGTGCTGGAAAAAGGTTATGTGTTTGTGTGAACTGAACCCTGTTGGAAAAGGTTGTGTGAACCCTCTTTCTTGTGTATCTTGCTGTAAAGTGTAAAAAGGTTTGAAGCGTGCAGAGTTCTAAACCTGTTGTCATAGAGGTTGCTTGTTGGCATAGAGGTTGCTTGTATTGCTGCTTGTGTTGCTGTATTAAATCTGTTGGGTGTTTAGAGGATTGTTTATGTGTGTTTAATAAAATAATAAATTAAATCTGTTGGGTGTTTAGAGGATTGTTTATGTGTGTTTAATAAAATAATAAATTTGTGTTTGGAGGATTATGTATGTGTGTTTAATAAAATAAATTTGACAGAAAGAATAAAATAAAAATTGTCATAACTAACCAAATAAAAAATGAAAATTGGCATATGGCTAATCAAATAAAATAAAACTTTTTAGAAGATGATATTTTTTCAAATTTTTTTGATAATAAATATTAAATATATTATTATATGCATAATAATTGTAAATAATTATTGAACATATTATCGGACAAAATTGAGGTACTACAGCTGCCCCTATTTAATTATTTTTTAAGTAGTAAAAGATAATTAAATATAAGGACCTAAATTTTGTATAAATTATGAGAGTAAATTAAATAAAAACATGATCGTCTTCGGATTGAATACCGATGTGTAGATCGACATAAATAAAATGATCGTCTTCGGATTGGTTACCTATGCGTAGATCGACATAAATAAAATAGATTGATGTAAATAAGATGATCGTCTTCGGATTGGTTACCGATGCGTAGATCGACATAAATAAAATGATCGTCTTCGGATTGGTTACCGATGCGTAGATAGACATTAATAAAATAGATCGTCTTCGGATTGATTACCGATGCGTAGATCGACATTAATAAAATAGATCGACATTAATAAAATGATGATAAAATGATCGGATTGGTTACCGACATTAATAACATGATGTAAATAAAATGATCAAGGAGAGAGAAATTTGTGTGTTTTTTTTTGTTTTATATATATATATAGATAAATAAATAAATAAATTAAATAAAAATAAATAAATAAATAAATTAAATAAATAAAAAAAAAAAGAAATATGTTATGGTAATTGCAAACGCAAAAACAATGTGACACAAAAGTTGTTGAGTATAAATAAAGTATAAATGTAAGATATGCATGACTCATTAATTATGCATTTCACAAGGTTGTTGAGTATATTTAAAATATGAATGAAAATGCATAGATCATGTGTGACTACATGAAAAATGTAAGATGCATGCAATGTAAGTAAATTCTTTTATTTTTTATTTTTATGGTTCCCCGATCCTTACGCGACTTTATACACTTACAAGATTCAATGGAGATAACAATCATTCTTTGTGTGATGAGTCTAGTATATCTTGTATGACTTCCCCTTTTTCGAGGCGAATGTATTGTTTAAAATAATTACTTTTTTTTTATACCACATATATGTTTAGAATCTATCGAGTTCCCGTGTATATATTTTTCAAGTGTCAAAATAATTAAAATGTTTATTTTATTTTATTTTATTTTATATTTACACATATTTCAGATTCCAAAATTTTATTATCATAAAATAACATTTTTGAAAAATACTAAAACCAAAAAAACATGAGGCTGAATCAGAATCAACTTAGAAAGAGGGTAATGTATAGCATCGAATGACAAGATTGGAAAATGTACATTCATTAATTTGAGAATAATACAATTGAACTAAAGGTTACAATGTAGGGATGAATGTGTTTAGCTTTAGTTGGAGAGATAACAACGCTAATCATTCCTGTAATTTAGGACTAAAATGCCCCATTTTGAACCGCTTGATCTGTTTGTTATCCCTAACTTTTGCATGGACCGCTCTTTCAAGTTTTCAATCCATCGGAATGCTCTAATTTTTGCCTAGATCGCCTTTTCAGGTTTTCAACCTAGCGAGCCCATTTTTTTTCAAGCATAATACTTTTTGACTGCATCTGAGTTTACTGGAAGTGGAAGCTCATCTCCATCCATTTCTGCAAGTATTAGAGCTCCCCCAGAGAAAGCTTTTTTCACAACATATGGGCCCTCATAGTTCGGGGTCCATTTTCCACGAGAATCCCTTTTGATGGGCAATATTTTCTTTAACACTAAGTCTCCTTCTTGAAACTCTCGAGGACGAACTTTTTTGTCATATGCTTTTTTAAGTCTTCTTTGATATAGCTGGCCATGACACAAAGCTATCATCCTCTTCTCTTCTATGAGATTCAATTGGTCATATCGTGATTGAACCCACTCAGCCTCTTCTAGTTTTGTTTCCATCAAGACTCTGATCGAGGGAATTTCAACTTCAATGGGAAGTACCGCTTCCATTCCGTACACCAATGAGAAAGGAGTTGCCCCTGTTGAGGTTCGAACAGAAGTTCTGTAGCCATGTAATGCAAAGGGAAGCATTTCGTGCCAATCCTTATATGTCTCCACCATCTTTTGTATGATCTTCTTGATATTTTTATTTGCTGCTTCTACAGCACCATTCATTTTTGGACGATATGGAGAAGAATTATGGTGCTGAATTTTGAAATTATCACACAACTCCTTCATCATTTTATTATTCAGATTGGTCGCATTGTCGGTGATGATCTTATTTGGCAAGCCATATCGACAAATCAATTCTCTTTTGATGAATTTGGCAACCACACTTCTCGTCACATTGGCATAAGAAGCGGCTTCAACCCATTTTGTGAAGTAATCAATAGCTACTAGGATAAATCGGTGCCCATTTGAAGCTTTAGGCTCGATGAGTCCAATAACATCCATCCCCCACATTGAAAATGGCCATGGTGATGTTAAAACGTTCAGAGATGTGGGCGGTACATGTACTTTGTCAGCATAGATTTGACATTTATGACATTTCTTTACGTAACGACAGCAATCGGACTCCATGGTCAACCAATAGTAGCCAGCCCTTAAGATTTTTTTCGCCATAGCGTGCCCATTTGCATGAGTTCCGAAAGAACCTTCGTGAACCTCTTGAATGATTTTCTCTGCTTCCGCTTGGTCCACACATCTAAGGAGAACCATATCATGATTTCTCTTGTAAAGCACCTCACCATTTAAGAAGAAGTTCATTGACAACCTCCTTAAAACCCTTTTGTCGTTCTCTGAAATACCCAATGGATATTCCTTATTCTTGACATAGGATTTGATATCGTGAAACCATGGCTTGCCGTCGAACTCTTCTTCTATTGATAGACAATATGCAGGTTTATCCCTTTGTTGAATTTTTATGACTGGCACGTCCTGACCGGTGCTAATTTTGAACATTGACGACAATGTGGCCAGGGCGTCAGCTAATTGGTTTTCTTCTCGAGGGATATGGTGAAAAGTAATCTTCTCGAATTGTTCTGTCAATTCTTTGATATGGGTTTGATACGGAATCAATTTGGAATCCCACGTTTCCCACTCTCCTTTCGTTTGATGGATGACTAACAATGAGTCTCCATATACCTCGAGAATTTTTGCTTTTAATTCAATAGCAGCTTTAATGCCCATAACACATGCCTCGTATTCTGCAATATTGTTTGTGCAGTCAAAACACAACCTAGCAGTAAATGGAGTTAACTGGTTCTCTGGGGAAATCAAAATGGCTCCAATTCCATGTCCTAATGCGTTAGAAGCACCATCAAACACCAACGTCCACTTTTCTCTATCAGATGATTCAGTCTCTTCAAATAAAGTCATTATGCCTTCATCGGGGAATTCACACTGCATTGATTGATAATCTTCTACAGGTTGTTGGGCCAAGTACTCTGCCAGGGCGCTTCCTTTGATAGCTTTTTGTGTAACGTATACCAAATCATATTCTGATAACAACATCTGCCAACGGGCAATCCTTCCAGTAAGAGCAGGTTTCTCAAAGATGTACTTAATTGGGTCCATTTTGGATACCAACCAAGTTGTATGACATAACATATATTGCCTCAATCGACGAGCAGCCCATGCTAATGCGCAACATGTTCGTTCAAGGAGTGAATACCTTGTTTCACAGCTGGTGAACTTTTTGCTCAAATAATAGATAGCATGTTCTTTCTTACCGGATTCGTCATGTTGCCCCAATACGCAATCCATTGACTCGTCAAGTACCGTTAAGTACATAATAAGTGGTTTCCCAGGAACAGGAGGCACTAAGATTGGAGGTTTTGACAAGTACTGTTTAATCTTTTCAAAAGCTCTTTGACAATTCTCATTCCATTCAACCTTTTGATCTTTGCGCAACAACTTGAAAATTGGCTCGCATGTAGCAGTGAGATGAGATATGAACCTGGCAATGTAATTCAATCTACCCAAAAAGCCACGAACTTCTTTTTCCGTGCGTGGAGTGGGCATTTCTTGTATTGCTCTTACTTTATCTGGGTCCACTTCTATCCCTTTTTGACTAACGATAAAACCAAGTAATTTGCCTGATCTTACACCAAAAGTGCATTTAGCAGGATTTAAACGGAGTCTGAACTTTCTTAGTCGCACAAATAACTTTTGAAGGTTAACAACATGGTATTCTTCGGTTCGAGATTTGGCAATCATATCGTCCACGTAAACCTCTATTTCCTTATGCATCATGTCATGAAACAGAGTTACCATTGCTCTTTGATAGGTTGCCCCAGCATTCTTCAATCCAAATGGCATCACTTTATAACAGAAAGTCCCCCATTGTGTGATGAATGTAGTTTTCTCCATATCTTCGGGAGCCATCTTGATTTGATTATACCCTGAGAAGCCATCCATGAAGGAGAAAAGAGAATATTGAGCAGTGCTATCTACTAAGACATCAATGTGAGGCAAAGGAAAATCATCTTTAGGACTAGCTTTATTTAAATCCCGATAATCAACGCACATTCGAACCTTTCCGTCCTTTTTTGGAACTGGGACAATATTAGCAACCCATTGAGGATATTTTGCTACTGCTAAGAAACCAGCATCAAATTGCTTCTTGACCTATTCTCTAATTTTAAGTGACATATCAGGCCTCATCCTCCTCAATTTTTGTTTAATTGGAGCACATTCAGGCTTGAGTGGTAGCTTGTGTTCAACTATGTTAGTATCTAGCCCAGGCATATCTTGGTATGACCATGCAAAGACATCCACATAATCAAATAAAAGTTTAACCAACTTTTCTCGTTCAGTTTCTTTCATAGACATTCCAATTTTAATTTCTTTCTTATCATGCTCAGTCCCTAGATTGATCACCTCAACAGGTTCTTGATAGGGTTGGATTATCCTAGCTTCTTGTTCAATTAAACTTTCTAGTTCTGGGGGAGGCTCATAATCGTCTTCACCATCCTCATCAGTGTGATTAATTGGGCATTCAAAATTACAAGAATGGGTTCTAGCGCTGCTATTTTCAACATATTCGTTTTCGACTCTGCATTGTTTGAATTTAAGAAGAAAAAGAAAAAAGAAAATATGAATAAGGATTGCGAAAAAGAGAAAAGAGAAAAACAAAAGTAGTTGAAGAATTCAAAAATGCATTGTTTAAATTAAGAAGAAAAAGGAAAAAGAAAATATGAATAAAGATTGTCAAAAAGAGAAAGGAGAAAAACAAAAGCAGTTGAAGAATTCAAAAATGAATTTATTGATAATAAGTACGGAATTGAAATACATGCGCCCTAATTAGTTATCCTTATAGCCTTGGGCAGAGCAAAAGGAGTTAAAGTACACAATTACTTTGAACATGAATTAACAAACACGGGAAACTCGATGATCTTCCAATTGTTGAGACTGGTGTTTGGGGGACAAGGGTACACCAATTTGAGGGTATCATCATCAACATAGTCATCTTCTTCCGCAGCAGCCACATGGTCAGCATATACTATTCCCGCGCTCTGAAATGTTTGACGAATGTCACAAATAGAAATCTTCTGTGAATTCAGTGTCTGATTTTCCAAACAAGCCATCCTGTTTTCCCTTTTTTCCTTTACAGCCTTTTCTTTGTCAGCTTCAGTAGGTACATATCCCAAACCGTACCTATCATTCTTTTCGGGTATATCTAACAATTTTCCCAATTTCGCAAAAGCTTCTCCTTCCAACATCGATTTGGTAGACTTTAAGGATGTGGTAGGCAACTTTGGTTCTTTTAAAGGAGATCCTTCACCCATGAAGACAACATTGGCGATTTCTAATGCTTGAAAGGAAGTCTCTACGGCTTCCTCCGTGTCCTCAACGTAGCCCGTAGAAGACAGATGACTAACTATCATATCTTCTTCCCCAGATATTATCACCAGCTTATTGTTCACTATAAACTTTAGCTTTTGATGGAGAGTGGATGTTACTGCTCCAGCAGCGTGAATCCACGGTCTCCCTAAAAGGCAACTGTACGCTGGTTTAATATCCATCACTTGGAAGGTTATTCCAAAGTTATGGGGTCCGATTTGAATTGGCAGGTCAATCTCACCAACAACTTGTCTTCTGGATCCATCAAACGCTTTCACCACCAAAGCACTCGGCTTCAAACAAACTCCATCAACAAATAGTTTTGATAGTGTTGATTTCGGCATGACATTCAACGATGAACCATTATCAACAAGCACTCGTGCAAGAATATAATCATGACACTTCACAGAGATGTGTAGTGCTTTATTATGCTCTGTCCCTTCAGCTGGTAATTCAACATCGCTAAAACTCAGACAGCTACTAGCGGTGATGTTACCGACAACCCCATCAAATTGGTTGACAGTAATATCATGAGTAACATGGGCCTCATTTAAAACCTTCATCAATGCCCTTCTATGTGCTTCAGAATTCAATAACAAAGAGAGAACAAATATCTTGGAAGGAGTTTGATTTAATTGATCCACCACTTTATATTCACTTTGCTTGATGAATTTCAAAAATTCATTAGCTTCTTCTTCAGGCACCATCCTTTTGCATGTCTCTGGCCCTTTTACAGCATGATTCGTCACTTCTTTGCCTTTTCCTCCATGGCCCTCCCTTTCCTTAGGTTGACTGGGGGCATATACTCGACCACTTCGAGTCATCCCGCCAATCCCAGAAATGTTTGTGACATCAGTACCCTTAGGTTCACAGCTTTCACTCGATTTATGATTGGCCAAGTGGGACGTGGCCTCATAATTCCATGGTACCGCCTTGGTATTTTTATAAGGAAAAGGAGTTGGTGTTTGGACAATTATTGCATTGGGCTTGTGAAGAGTTGGTTTGAGATTCTCTTTTCTATAGAGGATTTCCAATGGTCTTGGGAAAGATCTACTATTTTCCATGCACGGCTTCATGGTCAACACACGATCATCTTTTGCACACTCTTCAATGGCGTTGACAGAGGTATCCGCATGGCCTGGCAAAGGGTTACTCCCTACGTTGGGACCGTCTTCCTTGAAGGTTAGCCATTTTGCATTGATCAGTTCTTGCACTTTAGATTTTAGGGCTTGACAATCTTCGATGGAATGCCCTACGGCTCCTGCATGGTATTCACATTTGGAATTTGGGTTGTACCATTTTGGGAATGGTGGTTTCATTGGTCTTAAAACTACCATTGAATTTTGGAGTAGGTGAGGCAACAATTGGCTATATGTGATGGGAATTGGGTCGAAACGGGTTATCTTTTTCTCTCGATTAACTGGTGGTCTGTAGTGATTCGGGGTTGAATTTTGGTTCCATTGATTTTGTTGTGAAAATGCAGCAGGTGCTGGTTGCACCAAGGGTGGTTGATAATAAGGTGGCCTTGAAGGGTGATATTGCGGGTATGGAGTTTGTGAGGTTGCAGCCACATATGGATAAGGAATGTAGGGGATTTGGGGTATCGGAGGCTGAAAATTTGGAGGTCGATAAGAATTCATGGCTGGAGAATAAGAAACCCTTGGGTTTGCCATTACAGCGTTAGCATCCCCCTCTTTCTTCTTTGTGAATCCCATCTGGGGTTTCTTCACACCACTCGTTGCACATGCGATCTTACCATTTCTCATGCCACTTTCAACTCTTTCTCCTATCATGACCATGTCAGAAAAGTTTGATGACATACTCCCAATCATCTTATCATAAAAGGGAGACTGAAGAGTATCCATAAACATACCAACCATTTCCCTTTCAGATAAAGGAGGATCTACTTGCGATGCCAATTCTCTCCACCGTTGTGCATATTCTTTGAATGTTTCATTGTCCTTTTTCGACGAATTTTGCAATTGCATCCTGTCAGGGGCTATGTCAATGTTATACCTGTATTGTTTCAGGAAGGCATCAGCCAAGTCTTTCCATGAACGGATTCGATTTCGCTCGAGATGCATATACCAATTTAATGATGCCCCACTTAAACTGTCTTGAAAGAAATGGATGAGAAGTTTGTCATTATGAGCATGAGAAGCCATTTTTCTACAATACATGGTCAGATGGTTTTTAGGGCATGTGACACCTCTGTATTTTTCAAACTCAGGTGTTTTGAATTTTGAAGGGATCACCACATCGGGAACCAAGCACATATCAAAAGCTTCGAGACCATAGGCATTACTTCCTTCAATTGCTTTTATTCGTTCTTCTAAAACATGAAATTTTTCTTTCGACTGTGTATCATCACCAACATGAGGTTGTTGCCAATTAGCATCAAAATGGGGTACTTCGGGTGCACTAAATGGAATATTTTCTGAAGGTGTAGTGTTTTGGGGTGGCACGTAGCCCTGAGGAGATGGGATTTGCGGTTGGTTTAGGCTTTGAGAGTTGATATTTGAAGGGTTTGGATTATTGTCCATGGGATTGATGACTAAGGGTGGAGTATAACCATGTGGGAGACCATACATAGGAAATTGCATGGTTGGCGCGCGAAATTGTTGGGTAGTTGGGGTAAAGCCTGGTGGGTGAGACGGAGTAGCTCGGTGTTCTTCATTTGTAGTTGGAGGATTCCCATCTGTATTATCCTTCGTTGTTAAAGCTTGTATAGCCTCTAGGATTCGATCAACCTTGTCCTTCAATTGGCTAACATCCGCTCTCATCTCTTCTTGGTTTTGTTCAAGTTCGTCCATGATCTTGGAGTTTGCGCGAGTCCGATAAGGGTGTCGGGGAAACAGCTTTATTGAATTTTTTTTCTGAAAGATCATATGATGCTAGTTAAAAAAATGAAGATTTATATGCATGCATGTGGGTATTAGAGAACCATTGATTTCACAACCTAGGCACAAACATCTTTTTAGAAAACTCAAAACAAGTTCTTTCATTGATAATTAAAAAAGGGTACAAGTGCAACATTTCTCTCTGTATCTGAGATACATTGTTTCTATCGCTCTCAGCGAATTAAACTATTCATTGCTTCTATCAAACTATTACAATGTTGAATAAAAGTAATAATCTCAGCAGGTGTGACAGATGGAACTATGCTTGCTTCTGCTTTCCTTAAGAGTACGGGAACCCTTTCGATGGCTTGGTTGGCTATGGAAGTGAGTTTTTCACAGCGATCCATCCACATTACCCCTTCTTGCCCCAACATCTCTATTGCTTCTACTTGTTCCATCATTCGGTTTCTTAACATATTTGCTTCTTTTTGTTCCTTCAACCACGCATCTCGGTACATAGCAACAACTTCTTGTTTCTCAATTTTTTCTTCTTCTATCCTTGTCTTATATTCTACTACCACTCTCTCCAACTGTTGTTTCAAATCTTCCAATTGTCTCTTCGTATTTCTTTCATTGCTTTCTGAATCTTTCAACCATTTTCTCAACTTTTCAACCTCCTCCCGCGCCTGGTCTCTTTCTTGTCTTCTCAAACATAAAGACTCGTCTGAAGCCCTTAAATTGCATTGAAGCTTGAGCTTATAATCCTCCTCTACCTTTGCCCTCTTATTTGCTCTTTCAAGAGAAATCGTCTTCTGCTCATTTTCCAACAGGGCGAACTCATATGCTCGACGAACTGCCATCAACTCTTCTCGCATATTCTTTTTTTCCTCTTCCGCCTCTAGAATTGATGCTTGCAACTTCTGAACTTCTTCACTAACGATAATGGGTTGCATTGGTGTTTCATCGACCACCTCAGATGTACGACGAAAAGGTAGCTTGATCTTTTGGACCCTATTCTTGACCCACTGTCGGTAGCAATCATCTGCACCACAACTTCTACTTCCAAGTTCCTTCCCTTTTCTGATTATCGTCTTCCAAGATTGACGTACTCTCCTCAAATCTTCAATGTTTTCTAAACCCATGTCATAAAGAATAAAAGGGGTTATTAATTTTTGCATTGGTTCTCCTATGATAGGATACCCAAGTTGCCTCAAGGCCAATACTGGATTATAATTCACACAACCTCTAGTCCCCATAAGTGGCACATTAGGGAATGTTCCACATTGGTATATTACTTCTTTTACCTCTCGCCATCTCGCATACCATCGAACTGTTTTTTCATTAAGATCTACCAACCTCTGAGCCCATTCTCGATCATCCTTTATGTTAACACAACAGTTCTTGAAATCATTGATAGGGCAACGCTTTTGGCACCCACTATCAAACATGTGATTCACCAACTAGACATACAAAACTGGTAAACAACACAAAATTCGTTTGCCTTTTTTTTCATGACAGTAGTTAAGTGTATAGTACACGTCAGCGAGGACGGCTGTTGTAGGATTTTCTCCTCTATTCTTCAAGGCTAGGAAGACATCGATTGCTGGTAAATCTATAATTTTTTCATCACCTGGGAATAGAACAACTCCATAGATGGTGAGAGCTAGCACCTCCATAAAAGCACTCCAATCTTGGGCTTTAGCTAAATGATGTGCTCTTTTCTCAAAAAAACTTCTTAGGAAACCAAAGTCCCTTTCTTCTTTTGGCTAATCAATATTTCCTCTTCAACCCTTAGTATCTCAGCTATTTTAGTTGTGGATGGATAATTCCCCATGTAACGATAAGGTTTCCCTTTTTCTAGGGAGTAGCCTAAAATTGGTCCAAACTCTTCCAAAGTAGGTGCAAGTTGGAAGTCTTGAAAAGTGAAGCATCTCAAAGGAGAGTCATAGAATTGAGACAAAGCGGTAATAGCCCCTATTTGCACATCCACATCCAATAAATCAAGAATCGTTCCATATTTCTTAGTAAATGTTGACCGATGATTAAGTTCCAACAAACTACGAAGTTCTTTTAAACTGTCAACCTGAGGCTTTTTGGCTTTCACATTCATAGTTTTCCTTAGCATTGGGGTTGCAATTTCATTGTTGGATCCCATTTTTAATCAAAGATATCCACACCCTAGCTTTGAATTCAATGGTTCTCTAATGGACCTATATAAAAATGAATGACTATGAATAATGTATGGTATGGTGTTGAAAATAACTTTTAATGCATGAAAGGAATGCATGGTACTAAAAAAATTTAACTTTAACATTAACGATGAAAGCTACTTGCATTAATGCAATAAAAATAAATAAATAAATAAATTGAGAGATATACTAACGTCGGATGATAAAAAAAAATAAATAAATAAATAAATAAAAAATTGACATTTAAAAGCAAGAAAGCTAGGATATGACTTAGATGCATTCTAACCAAGATTAGAGAAATTTTAAAGTCAATAAGCTTCTAAATTCGTGAATTCTTTCTTGGGCGGGTTATATAGTCCTAAAATTCATTGGTCTCTAGAGCCAAGTACTCGTATTGAAACATCACTACAAATAGGAAGTACATCCAAAATGTAGGTATTTTCAATAGAGTCACACTCTAGACGAGATTTTCGCAATAACCAAATAGGATGTACATCCAATATGATTACCACTAAATCCCTAACTAAACTTAGGTTTCACTCAGGCCCGGGTATAGGGTCTCACTCATAAGTGTGTGCATAAGTGAATGTGTAGTGTGTGACGAGAATCACAATCCAATAAAATATATAAGATACTCAACACACATATATAAATATATATATAAAGATAATGATTACAAGAAAATAACTAATAAACAATAAATGCATAAAGTAAAGAAAATGAAAGGAGAAATAAACATAAAAGAAGTCAAAAAAAATTTGCACAATTAATTATATTAGGCTTGACTCTCTAACAGTCCCCAGCGGAGTCGCCAGCTGTCGCGGCCTAAAATTTCGAGTGTTTCTCGAATTCAATGGAGTCGCCACCAAAGTTTATTATAAAAATAGGGAAAATATTGGAAAAACCCTTAAAAATACAAAGAAAATAAAAAAAGGGTCTTTGAAACCAAATTTTGAGTTCGGGAGTCGATTATGCGTAGGGAAGGTATTAGCACCCTACGACATCCGTAAAAAAAACGGTTACCTATAATTAATTGTGCAAAATTAATATTAACTTAAATATATTTATTTCTCCTTTTAAAATGCAAATATAATATTTTTTACGAAAATAATCTAATGATAAAAATACATTTAAAATATAGAGAAAAAAAAAGTTTTTTGTTATTATGCTTGACAAGAGTGCGATCTTGCTCCTACGTATCTCCCGGTGCGATGGAGAAATCAAAGCTACGTAGTTCTTGGGTAAAAAAATGCGGATGTGTTGATTGTTTTTAAATAAATTGTGTTTTGTTGCTGATAAAAAAAAAATAAATAAATAAATAAAATAAAAAATTTGAAAACAAAAGAATTGGTTCGATTTGAATAATATTTTAAAATACAAGTTTTAATACCATCTAGTCGTACAACTCGTGTCTCAGAAAAAATAAGGAGTAAAAAGATGTCACATCTAATTTAATCCTTTTAAGAATATTTTTATCATTTTTTATTTTAAATATTAAGTTTTAAAATTGTCAAGTAGTACAATTTGTATATTAAAAATTTAAGGAGTAAAAAGATGTCACATCTAATTTAATCCTTTTGAAAATATTTTATCATTTTTGGTTTTAAATATTAAGTTTTAAAATTGTCAAGTAGTACAATTTGTGTATTAAAAATTAAGGAGTAAAAAGATGTCACATCTAATTTAACCCCTTTTAAAAATATCTTATATTTTTCGGTTTTAAACATTAAACTTTAGAAATGTCAAGTAGTATAAATGGTATCTCGAAAAATTTAAGGAGTAAAAAGATGTCGCATCTAATTTAATCCTTTTAAGAATATTTTTATCATTTTTGGTTTAGATATGAATTAAAAAACAAATTGTACAAAATATGTCTTAACAATTCAAATATAAAAAATAATACCCCATCTAATTGCACAAATTTATAAAT
>JBBPBP010009778.1:43610215-43621225 GCA_037974735.1 Cicer chorassanicum
TAAATAAAGTTTTAGAACTATCAAGTTGTACCACTTGTCCTAACAATTCAAAGATAAAAAAAAATGTCATATCTAATTAAATCTTTAATATAATAATAAAAAAAATTGACTTTTAATTAATTTGTATATAAAAAATGAATTTTAGAGCTATCAAATTATACAATTTATGTCATGAAAAACTCATATATATAAAAAATGACACATTTATTCAACCTTCATTAAAAAATCTTTGTGTTTTTTTTTATTATTTTAAAGGATTTAACAATTATTAAATAGTAATTATATAAAAAAAAGGACTTATTAAAAACAAAAAAATAAAAGAAATGGCTAAAACACCTAAAGCATTAAAAAGATAAAATGAAACAGTGAAGGCCAGGCTGAGCTATGTTAGCATATGAAAAATAAAACGTGAGAAACAAAGCACATTGTATAATAATATAAATATATATATATCTGCCTAAGTCATAAAACCTAATGCACCAGCCTTGCCAAAGCCAAAGCGGCCGTGGTGGAGGAAACAGGGGAGAAGGAAAAAAAATACACACAGGCCAAAAGGGAAGTAATGGAACATACCTCTGCCCTTTTTGTGTTTTGATGTTTGTTACTGATCTAATTTATGATTTCTTCCTCTTCTCCTTCTTGTGTTTTTTAGTAGTGTTAATCTCAAATCTCTTCCCTCAAAAATTCCTCTCCCCCCTTTTTTGATTTTTGTTTGTCTCAATTTATAGGTAAAATAGTGAAAGCTTCTGATCAGTAGATAAATTTCAGTCCTGGATTTTACATTGTTCTACACTGGATTTTGTATTGCCTTTGTAACAAATTTTAAGCAATGTATAATTAAGGAAAAATTGCTTTCCACGTTTTCAATGAATATACAGATTTTACAAGTAATTGATTTATTAGGCTAAAAAATAAATCAGATTAGACAATAAATTAGTTTGGTTGTTGTGTTAACCCTGCTGGAAAAAAGGTTGTGAACCCTAAAAAGCTTATGTGTTGCTGTGTGAACCCTACTGGAAAAAGGTTGTGAATCCTGCTGGAAAAAGGTCCCAGAAAAAGGGGTTCTGGAAAAAGAGGTGCTGGAAAAAGGTTATGTGTGTGAACTGAACCCTGTTGGAAAAGGTTGTGTGAACCCTCTTTCTTGTGTATCTTGCTGTAAAGTGTAAAAAGGTTTGAAGCGTGCAGAGTTCTAAACCTGTTGTCATAGAGGTTGCTTGTTGGCATAGAGGTTGCTTGTATTGCTGCTTGTGTTGCTGTATTAAATCTGTTGGGTGTTTAGTGAATATGATTTAATGAGAATACTTGGCACTTGAAGATCTGAATGATGCTTGCGAATGGCACTTGACGTTCAGTTTTGTTCAACTTTCTTGACAGTTTCAGACTGGAGAAAGTTGCAGTCCGTTTTCGACATGGTTAGATTCATGATGATTTATCTTAGTGATTCGAGAACCGTTTTGAGAAAACACGATTCCTATTTGTTCCTTGCCATGTACTGATGAAATTGATATAAAGAATTAAGGTAGAATCAATGTAAAAGAGTTGGAGAAAGATTGGTGAAGTGGATGTGTCAACCATTCTTGATTCTGCTAATCTTTCTCTGATTTGTACAGTTTATGATCATGACTAATTTATTTGTTTTTGATCTGATTTCTTTGCTTTGATTGGTTCCTATCTTTAATAAAAACACTAAAGAGCACAGATTAAATTAACATAACATTTAGAATCATAATTAATATTCTGAATTAAAATTTGTTTATTTTTCATCAAAACTTAATTTGAGAGTTTGTCTTAAGGAACTACTATTAAGCTATCAGGTGTCAAGACAAAGACAATTGACTTTTAGCTATGACTGAGGAGCTGAACTCACTGAGAAGAATAATAATTGGGAACTCACACCTAAGTCTGCCAACTCCAGAATTTTAGGCAACAAGTGGATCTTCAAGAGGAAGGAGGGAATTCCAGGAGTAGAACCACCAAGGTTCAAAGCAAGGCTAGTAGCAAAGGGATTCACTCAAAGGGAAGGTGTAGACTACAATGAAATCTTTTCTCCTTAGTCAAGCATACATCTATAAGAATAATTCTAACCATGGTAGCACACTTTGACATGGAGTTAGAGCAGATGGAAGTCAAAAAAAAATTTATCCATGGTGATTTGAATGAAACAACCTTAATGCAACAACCAAATGACTTTAGGACTCAAGGAAAGGAGGACTGGGTCTGCCTGCTTAAGAGATCACTCTACGGGCTAAAGCAATCACCAAGACAATGGTAATTGAGGTTTGATTCATTCATGCTTATTCAAAGTTATGCTAAAAGTAATTTTGGTAGTTGTGTATATTATAAACAAGTATCATCAGAAACATGCATTTACTTGTTGTTATGTGGATGACATGCTAATAACATCTAAAAGTATGAAAGAAATAGGAAAATTAAAGAGCCAGCTGAAAAAAGAATTTGAAATGAAGAACTTGGGGCCAGCCAAGAGAATTCTAGGAATGGAAATCATCATAATCAGAGAGCAAGGAAAACTGGTAATTTCCCAAGAGCACTGCCTTGAAAACGTCCTAAATAGATTCAATATGAGTGAATCAAAGGCTGTCAGCTCTCCCCATGCAGCTCACTTCAAACTTTCTTCAGCCATGTCACCAAACACAAACCAGGAAACAGAAGACATGAAGACAATACCATATGCTAGTGCCATAGGAAGCATCATGTACGCTATGGTCTGCTCAAGGCCAGACATTTCTCATGTTGTAAGTGTGACAAGCATATTTATGGGAAATCTAGGGGTGAGCCATTGGCAAGCTGTCAAATGGATTCTAAGGTACCTAAAAGGAACTCAAAGCATCTGGTTGGTATACAACAAAAGTTCAGAACCATCAAAACCAGTCCAAGGATTTGTAGACTCTGATTTTGCTGGTGACTTAGATAAAAGAATATCTCTTACAGGATATGTGTTCACAGTGTTCAAAAACACAGTCAGTTGAAAAGCTAATCTTCAACACATAGTGGCCTTATCAACAATAGAAGCATATTATGTTGCTCTTGTTGAAGCTGTGAAATGAAGTATGATGTCCATATGCTTGGTTCTTTCATAATACATTTGATTTTTACTCAAATGAATGGCACTTTGGTTGTCACAATTTATGGACATCAGACTTCATTTCATCAGAGATGTCATTGAAATGAGTGAGATAAATGTAGTAAAGGTGCACACAAGTGATAATCTTGCTGACATGTTTACAAAACCTGTCACACTTAGCAAATTCAAACACTGTTTTGGGCTGTTAGTTTTTCAGTTAATTAGTTGTAACTACTTCTTCAATTGTAACCAACTAGTATATAAGCCAAGTTGTAAGTAGAAGGGTAAAAACTGAAGGTAAAATCACAATCTGCAACTTGTGCAAAGAACTAATAGAAAAGAGTGTAGAATCAATTGTAATCATTTCATCTCATATTAGTAATAATTTGAAGTCGGATCCAACCCCCCAGATGTAGGAGTTTAACTCTGAATTGGGTTAACAATTGTGTGTGTTCGTTTTAGCAAGCTTTAATTATGTTTAGTTTAAGAACTAAAAACTGCAAACCAAGAGCGTTCTTGGTTTAGTGACTGAACAATCTCCGTTTTATTTTCAATCAATCTTTGATCTGAAACCAAGAACATTTTTGGTTGAGTAACTGATCAATCTCCGTTTTCTTTACCTTGGAAACCAAGAGCATTCTTGGTTGAGTGACTGATTGATCTTCGTTTTTAACAACAACTATCATAATTAATTTTTCATTTAGCCCAATATCATTGTAGCAAACTCATTTATGTTGTGGTCAATACACCTATCAATACTTAAGATTGTATTTTTGATAATATTTATAACAATTTTCGAAGGCAACACGATAGAGCTGGAACGTCTGTCTAGTGGTCAATGAAACATCCCACTTCCAAAAATAGTGAGCAAGATAATCCATAACAAAATATAAAACTTTACTAAATGGTAGTTAACATTAAGAAATCTAAATGAACAATTAAAATACACACACACCATACTATCAAGAAAAAAAGAGTGTCAGTTATTGAATTACTTTCTTATTAGTTCATCTGATCAACATTCAAACTGTGCATATTAAAAATTGACTAAATTAATAATACTAGTACATTTGTCTATTGATTTTAGTTTTTAATAATTATATAAATTATTTCTATAATTAAAAATTTAGGGAAATTGCATTTACTTTCCCTCGGAGATCACCTTAAATGACACTAACACTTTCTCTAATTTTTAAAAATTACGCACCTCTTTTATAGTCACTAAAATACTGCATCAAACATTTTTTTTATCAAAGTTACATCTATTCATGTCATTTATTATATGACACAATTAAAATTTTCGCTTTAATTTGTAAAGGTACGACGATACATCGAATATTTATAATTCTAAAAGGTATGGTTATATTTTTAGTAGCACAACCGGAACTTGTATTCTAGTGTCTTTTTGATAAATGAGTTGAAAGAGTGACAGAAAACAAATGTTATGTACAATTTTTTAATAAGCATAAGGGAGATGAGTGTTTTTTCGAAACTAGAGGGGTATTAGTGTCATTTAAGGTGACCTCCAGGGAGGTAACTGCAATTTTCTCTAAAATTTTTAATTAAAAATTATAGTAAATAAAAATAGAGTCAAAGTGTAAAACTTAAAATTTTTTATGGTGTTAAATTTATAACTTAGTTACATTGATTCATTAAAGTATGTTATTCAACTATTGATCAATTAATTTGATAGTATCAATTTACAAATGTACCGTAGAAGTCTCATATATATATATATATATATATATATATATATATATATACCAAAAAAATAACTAATTTGTTGCACTAAAATAACTAAAAAATTTGTGCTAAAAAAATTAAAATCTCTACACGCAAAAAAACATAAATAGAATTGTTTGTCTAAAATTAATGATATTGAATTGTTTTTAAAAAATAAGCACGAGGAATTATCACTAAATAAAGCATGTGGAGGTTGTCTTTAAGTCCTAAGCTATGAGACATTTATCATCTAAAAAAAAGAGTATAAGGAGTAATTATATATAAAAAAAGCATGAGGAGTATTTATATATGAAAATCATTTCACAAACATATATATATATAAACATATATGTATATAGTTAGATACATAAGAACCGGTGTTAAAGTTTACATATGGAACAATCAAAAACTTTACTCGAGCGGAAGTTGGCACATAAACAAAATGTATTCGTTATTAATATATTTATCTATTTGCCAACATGAAATAACACTTTGCCGTCTATTTTTAATGTGTCATATGATTTCTAGATATTTTAACTCTAACTGTTAATATATAAAGGTTTTAAAGTTGGAAGAAAATTTGCAAGCTATGGAGGATGCTAGACTTAAATTGAAAGTTGTATTAGAAGAAAGTTCCAATACAAAAGACTTTGAATCCAAGGTATTTTATCTTTGTGAATTTTCTTTTTTTGCCTTTTTTATTGTTTTAATAGTACACATAATCTTACGAAATCTACTTGTATAAAGATAAATATTTATCTAGAGAGGGTTGAACGTCATCAAGCTAAAATTGCCGTGATGAAGCTAGACGTTGCGGAACAACGCATTTTGATTGATCAGAATGATTCAATTCCCGATATTGGTGATGAGTCAGAAGTATTAACTTTAAGGAATGTTCTAAGTAAATGTGTTAAGTTCCTACTAACATAGTATTAATAATAAGCAATTGTATTTTATTTTAGCTATTACGTACAATATAGAACAATGGAAATGTTTAGAGGATTTATGTTGCTATTACGACCATAATGATCATTATTGCTAGACAGTAATCCTTGCTGTCTTGGAGTAACAAATTTGTGTTTTTTTCTCTTTTATCCATTAACCTATCAAACAAAGCTATAAAAACTAATAAATTCTAGCTTACCAAAATCATTGTTTGTTTAAAGCAATTGTTTAACACTACGCGAAAAATAGCATTTTATAGCGCTTTTTTTAAGCCATTTACAGCGTTTTTTTAAAAAAAATAAGCGTTGTAGTATCTAGCTCTGTAAAAAGATACAACAGCGCTCTTTAAAATAAAAAAAGCGCTATAAAATAGGTGGATATATTGCGCGCTTGTTATACTCATTTTACAGCGCTTTTTGGAAAAGCGCTGTAAATCCCTTCTAAAAACACGTTGATTGTTATATTCATTTTACAGCGGTTTTTCAAAAAAACGCTATAATAGGTGCAATCTTATACATGTTTTAAAGCGCTTTTCCAAAAAAGCGTTGTAATAGGTGCAATCTTATACATGTTTTACAGCTCTTTTTCAAAAAAAACGCTGTAATAGGTGCATTCTTACTAGTTTTACAGCGCTTTTTCAAAAAAAAAAATGTTGTAATAGGTGCAGTCGTATACATGTTTTACAACGCTTTTTCAAAAAAACGTTGTAATAGGTGCATTCTTACTAGTTTTACAGCACTTTTTCAAAAAAAAACGCTATAAACCGGACTGACATTTTTAATGAAATTTTTAAAATAAAGCTTGTTTGTATAAACAGGTCTTTTATGGCATTAAATGTGTTTATAATTAATTAATTTAATCATGAAATGTGTTTTTTGTTAATCAATTTATAAAATAACTAACATAAGAGACATAAATTAAATATTATAATAAAATAGTTATATACCTATATTAGATAAAGAAATTGTCTAATATGATTTTTTTCACAAGAAAATTAACTAATATTTTAAAATGTTATATGGGTGTTGTTAATAGAGAACTAATCACACACATATCAAGCTATTAAGCTAAGATTGAAACAATCCTTGCAAGAATAGAACCAATAAAACCACAGGTACTACTAGAAGATAGATAATAAAGTGTTGGTTTTCATAGAACTGTTTTATCAAATCAGTACTAATACAAAGGCTTTTATCTGGTTTTTCCATTGTGTATTAAGTTCAGAGATACTAACACGATGTTATACTATCTTTAACAAGACCAAATTGGTGGTCTTCAAGTTCTTCATGAGAATCAATGATTTAATGTTCCTCTTGTTCATGGAGCACTTGTTGTCAACATATGAGATCTTCTGCAAGTAAGTATAAGTGAATGATTATTATAGACTTTTTTTTTAGTTTATCTTTATCGTTATGATTATTCTAGTTTACATAAAGAATACTTATATAAGAATTGAGAAACTAAAAAATTGAAAGAATATAATATAAAAAGAAATTACCTGAGCAGTTTCATTGGAAGCATTCTTAGTCCAAATAGAAACTTTCTCCTGCCTATTCCTAACATTCACAACTGCTCCACAGATTTCATCTTCATGATCAAATTGTTCTCCAATCATTGCCAACAGCTTAATACATCAAAAACACAAACATACAAAAATCAATTTATTTTTTTTTATT
Source organism: Cicer chorassanicum (assembly GCA_037974735.1). Lineage (NCBI taxonomy): Eukaryota > Viridiplantae > Streptophyta > Magnoliopsida > Fabales > Fabaceae > Cicer > Cicer chorassanicum. Next base: position 43,617,641 of record JBBPBP010009778.1, read on the forward strand.
TTTTTATTTATAACAAATAGAATAATCCAAATTCAATAACCTCATAATATATTCAAAATCATACCGTATACAACCAAGTAGTATCAGACTTTCCCTTCGGGAAAGACACATTTTATTTTCCACCGTTAGAACAAATGGGGTCCTCCCATTTATGGTTTTTTTTAACGACAAGAAGTATTCGAAATTAACAAAAATGGTTTCAAAAATAAAAAAATTAATAAAAATGGTTTCCACCACCAGATTTAAAATTAACAAAGAATAAAATTTCAAAAACAAGAAATATTCAACAAACAATAAAAAATAAACGTTTTTTTAATGGAACCCTAAAATAAAAAGATTGAACTTTACCTCCAAAACTTTTCAACAGTGGCGAAAGTGTAGATGAGTTGAATAGAACTACTCCAAGCAGCTTGTTTGGATTTGACGGAAGGGTTATCGAATCAGAAGGTCCAAGAATTCTCGAGGGGGTGAGGTTGATGGAAGATGGTGGTGGTGTAGGGTTTGGAAGTGGCAAAAGAATTGTCTTCGTCATGGCGAAAGAATCTTCTTCAAGGTCGTCGTTGTCGTCTTCAATAATCCTATTCGTCGTGATGGAAGAATCTTCTTCAAAGTTGTTGTTGTTGTTGGAGATGAAAGAGAAATGAGGGAGGGAGTGATGGAATTGGTGGTGGAGAAAAAGAGGTTGTTAGATTTAGAAAACCCTAAAGAGAAAGGAAATTTTTTGTGTGGAAATAGTGATTTAGTAAATCCTAAGTTTTAAAAGAAAAAAAAAACGAAAAAAACCACTTACATATGTATATACTTAAAAAATTAGAAATGCCCTATGACAGCGCTTTTTTAAAAAGCGCTTTAAAAGACTCTAAATTTTTTAGACCCTATTATAGAGCTTTTATAAAAAGCGCTTTAAAAGACCCTATGTAATAGTGATTTTATAGTGCTTGTATAAAAAGCGCTCTAATAGGTCATTTTATTATGTGAAAGCACTTGTATTTTATAGCGCTTGTATAAAAAGCGCTCTAATAGGTCCTTTAATTATGTGAAAGCGCTTGTAATTTACAGCGCTTGTGTTTAAAGCGCTCCAAAAGCGCTGTAAACATTATATGAGAGCGCTTCAATTTACAGCGCTTTTTTCAAAAGCTGTAAAAGGGTTGTAAACATTATGTGCAAGCGTTATGTGACCCTATATGACCCTATAACAGCGCTTTTTTAACAGTGTTGTTGTATCCTTCGTTAATTTTAAAATATTATACAACATGACTTTTATTTAATAAGCAATATAAAATGCAATTTTTGGCGTAGTGTAAAATTATGGACAAGCAGACACCATGAATTGGAAATTTTTTAACCAATAATTAAATTAATTTCTTATTAGTTCATCTATGTCAGCATTCAAATTGTGCATATTAAAATTTGACTAAATCAATAATACTAATACATTTGTTTATTGATTTTAGTTTCCAATATAATTAAAAAAAATTAATTAAAAATCATAATAAATAAAAAGAGGGTCAAAATGTATAACTTAATTTTTTTTATGGTGTTAAATATATAACTTAGTTACATTGATTTATTAATATCACGTCATTTAACTAGTGATCAATTAATTTAATAATATCAATCACGAGTAGTAATTATATATGAAAAGGCATCTAATTATATATGAAAAGGCATCTTAGTGCTGATATGAGGAGTTACAAAGGTCCTCCCTCCTTCTCTCTCTGTCAAAAGCTGACATGTAGTATTTTGACCTGCTTTAACTTTGAGAATTTTCATTCATAGAGTCTGAAATAGTAAATACACAGTAATGGTAATGCGTTAAAAGGATGAAACGGTGATTTTTTTTTTTCTAATAAGAAAGGATGAAACGGTGATTTTTTTTAAAAGACAGTAATTTGGTTTAAAAAAAAAAGAAGTTGAGGCAGCTTCAATAATACACATATTTTAATAGAGGTTTTGTTGATGGTGTCTTTTTGTTTTCCAACACAGACAACTACAAAATATGTTTTAAAAAGGAAAACACTATTTTATTATTCAATGAGTAATTGAAATTTGAGTCAAATAATTTAATTTAACTTCAATAGAGAGAAGCATATATCAACTACTAATTTTAGGAAAAATTACAAAAGAGAGAGTCAAATAAACCATCAGAATTTCACAGAAGTTGAGTAGATTATGACCATAATGGCCATTATTGTCAAACAGTAATATAGTAATATGTTCAGTAACATAAGATGAGCATATTACGGCCATAGTGCCAAGCAGTAATCCTTGCTGCATTGGAGTGTCAAATTCTTGTTTTTTTTTCTTGTTCATCTATTACGGCCAAACATGAATGCTTGCTGGAACTTGAGTTTCTTTCATTTTCTTTATTAGGATGCACCATAATTGCACCACTTGACTTTAAGGATCTTTTTCACAAAAAATCTTCACTTATTCCTTCGGTTCTCCTTGAAAAATTACTCACTAAAAAAATTGTATCAAACATTTTTTTTTGTCAAAGTTACATCTATTCATGTCATTTACTATATGACATAATTAAAATTTTCGTGTATTCTGAAAGGTATGGTTATGTTCTTAGTAGCACAATTGAAACGTGTATTCTAGTCTTTTTATTTATAAATGATAGATAAAGTTGAAAGAGTGAGGGTTTTTTAAAAACTAGAGGGGTATTAATGTCATTTAAGGTGACCTCCGGGGAGGTAACTGCAATTTTCCCTAAAAATTTTAAGTAAAAATCAAAGTAAATAAAAAGAGAGCCAAAGTGTAAAACTTAAAATTTTTTTATGGTGTTAAATATATAATTTTGTTACATTGATTTATTAAAGTCGTGTTATTCAACTATTGATCAATTAATTTGATAGTATCAAAACATATCAATTTGCAAAAAATCTCTACAAAAAAAAGATATAAGTCGAAGTATCTGTCTAAAATTAATGACATTGAATTGTTTTAAACAAATTAGCACGAGGGATTATCACAAAATAAACAAATAAATAAATAAATAAAGCGTGTGGAGGTTGTCTTTAAGTCCTAAGATATGTGACATTTATCATCTCAAAAAAAAAAGTATAAGGAATAATTATAAATGAAAACCATTTCTCACATTAGAATTAATAATAAACAATCATATTCTATTTTAGCTTTTAGAATATACAACGATAGAACTAAAAATGTTTACATGCATCAAGTACATGTATTTAAAAATTTAAGTCATTAACCACTAGTGAGAGAAACTTAATACTAAGAGAGAAACCCATAGAGAATAATTTTATATTTCAAATAAGATTTTCTTTTATAAAGAAATATTTGAAACTAAAGAGAGAAAATTTGCACAATGTTCGAAGAGATAATATATTATTCAATTTTTAAATAAATTTAAAGAGAATCAACATACTAACAATCATTCAACAAATTAACTTCTATTGAGATTTTGAAATCTGAATTAAAATTACAAAAGTGAAAATTAAAAAAAGTTGCGAATCAAAATTGATTCAATTGAAATTTTGGGAATATGAGAGTCTTTTTAATTGAGAACAATAAACCATTCATAAAGACTATAAAACCATAAAAAAAGTAATTAAATGG
>JBBPBP010009778.1:43629178-43643345 GCA_037974735.1 Cicer chorassanicum
TGTAATTTTAATGATTGACACATAATATACTTGTCATAAAATGATGTTTGATACATTATTATTATGTATGATAGATTATATCAATAGATACAAAATACCGCACATTAATACATCAAATATATGGATGTTCCAGTATTTTAAAAGAAAGTTAGAGGTAATGGTATTATAGATAAAACATTCAGACTCTATGAGAAATTAAAAATTAACATAAATGAAAAACCAAACGTTATAGCACAAAAGTTTGTGCTAAACATATGAAAAAAAGTTAGATGCTATATGACCAATGTACACTATAAAATATAAACTAATATACAGTGTTAAAATCTATTATTCATTTCATCAGTTGTTCTGATTGATCAACCACATTTTATTTTGTCAGAATCTACTATTTTTATCCTCTTTAATTATTTATTAATTTTTTAAAACATTTCCTTGATACAAAAGTGATATAATCTTTGATAAAATGGCGAATCATACCCATGCTTAACATCGATAATGGTTTTCTGAAAAGACGATTTGATGCTACACATTTGGTTCTTCAACATCATATTCACAACATTCCAATTTTTACACAAGTCTCCATTACTAGTTTGCAACATGTTTTTCAATCTTCAATAAGCAGACTCAGCTCTACAAATAAATTAAATAATACATATTAAAACAAATCACATAAATTACTCAATCATATTTCTAAAACAAATCATAATTTAAAAATACATGTTGGTCGTTGTATTCCTTAAATGCATCACTCTTTTGGTCCAAGCTTGGACAAATCTTTCTTTGTAAGGTGTGAACCATGAATCTTTAACATAATCAACAAAAAGGATAATATCGGCCACACTAGCTCAAAGTGTTGCAAGTGATGATCATACTCCTCCACACTAGTCGAAACTACAATATTTTTGTCCATAAATTCGTTACCTCATCTTCTCTCTTCTTTTTCATATATTGTTTGCATTTTCCCCCAATATTTTTCCAATATGAAAACGACATAACAAATTAATGAAGTAGGAAATACGACACCATATCATGGCAAAATCTTTATCAGTCACAATAACTTTAGAAATTAAATTCTCAGAGACAAAAATTGTCCTTACCTTCTGAAATGCTCAGATGAAGTTATCTTGTCGCTCTTGTTCCAAGTAAGCAAATGCAAAAGAAAATGTCAAGCCAGTAAATGTTACACTGACAATTTCAAGCAATAATAGCCAATATCTATTTGTTTTGTATGTACTATCACATATCAAAATAAAACGAAACATGTTCAACAACTTTATACAATCATGCGTCCAAAATATGTCTATCAGAACATTTGAATCATCCCGTCTTCTTGTCCAATGCACATAATTTTCATTTTGTATTAATTTCAATAGATGCTGCACTTTTGTGTACGAACCTCTCAAAGATGATCAATAAGTACTCATTGCTTTATATATTAAGTGGAAACTGTGAGATTCTCTTTATTTATCTATTTCAAAGTATTCAAAATGAATCTTGGTGCAAACTTATACTTTGTCATGTCATTAAAAAATTTCTCTCATCTTTATTTAAACATCTCAAATATGAATGACCGTCTAAAATCTCCGATAAATCGTGATTGTGTGTTCCACATCGAACACAAATTTTTCATCCTTCACCGATACTCAACGGTATACATTTGAGTTTGTATGGGCAGTTTTCCTTGTGAGAACAAGTTACTGTAGATTTTGATTTATATCTTTCACTTCTTTCGCATCACAAAATTAATTTGTCTTTTTTTTCATCTGTTTTCGGTAGCTGTATTAGAACTAATGGTTACAATTATTATTTCATTTTGTCTTCCAATAGTTTTTGCCCATTCAAATACAACTTCTCGATGTTAAAATCTATAAAATATATTTCAAATAAAACATCAATATATGTGTTCATTAAAAACCAAAACTTATAATATCAATTATCATTAATATTACCTGATCAATCGTGAATTTATCTGTAGAATCTACGGTCAGTGTAGCAGAAACTTCACCCTCAACTTACTCATACCTAATTTGAAAAGATATACTAAATTTAATTTATACTTATATTATAAATACAATATTTAAAATAAATTTTTTAACTATTTTCAAATAAAATTATATTACATTTCGAAACTTTCAGGAAAAATGAAAATTTTGAAGACTTCAAAACTTTTCAAAATGTATAATCCTTATTTCGAAAATTTAAAACTTCTGAAAATATTAATTTTGAAACTTATTTTAAATGCGAAAGGTTCGAAAATTTTTTACTTTTCGAAAATTTCAAATTACACAAAAGTTTTGAAAATTAACTCACTTATTATTTTGAAGTTTGACAATTAATCAGTTTCGAAAATTGTGAATTTTTTTGAAGTATTTATATATGGTGAAAACGATTAAATTATCTTTTCACGTGTCATGAAGATGACAAATGCAGGTGGAGGTGACAAGTAGAAAACTCAAAATTTAGGTACACAATTGTTGACAGAAGAGAGCCGAAAAGCCATATGGGCAATTTATGGTAATGCATATGATGGCCCAAACTTGTTATTCTAGTTTGGAAAATTGGATTTGGTACCCCACAATTTGACTTGTACCCCCAATATGTAAAAAAACTAATTTTATCATTTTTATTTTCTTGCACGCCAATGTAAAAAATTGCTCCAAAATCATACTCTCACCAAAATTTCTAGTACCTATATTTTTCCTTAAAAAACTCAATACACAAATTAACGTTATCGGAAATTATATTTTCAAAATTTCCGATGGTGTAATTTGTGTTACAAAAATTTCAAGGCACAATTTTCGATAATGTAAATTGTGTACCGGAAATTTCGAGTAGTTAATAACTCTGAAAAATTTGGTTTTGAAATTTCCGGTACATAATTTTTATTTTATTTTTTTTGAAGTATGGGTCGATAAAACTGCGATTATAATATTTTAATCATTTTATCATTTGACCATTTTCTGTACATCAAATTAAATTCTAAGGAGTTCATAAAATCATTAAATCACAACACCCTAACATCACGATTCAATATTCTAGCATATAAATTTTTTAGGAACCCTCCCTAATTGGGACATGTGCTAATGTTCTCGTTACTCAAGTTAATTGTCGGTCCTGTAATAAATTATATTATAAATATATTAAACTATACATACTACATTATACTATACTATACTATGTAATAAAAATAAATTAAATTATTTACTGACATGTTCATTCCACACTCTTGTGGCAAAAAAATGTAAACAAAAAAATTTGAAAAACGGAAAGAAAAAAATTCAATATCGGCAATTTCGAAAATGAAATTTCAATGAGTTATTTTCAATCGGAAATTTGAAATATTCGGTAGTTTTTTAACGAGAAAAAATTACTTTTTCGAAAATTTGTGAATGTCTGGAGATTTGATCAAGAAATCTGAATTTGTTTTAATTTTTACTATTCACGTAAAAGTATTTTAATAAGTTGAAGAAGAAAAATAATAAATGAGGGGTACAAGTCAAACTATGGGGTACGATAAGTTTGTATCGTCATTTAGGTCTACTTTTATATTTCCGTTTAAAACTGATAAAGTTACATAGAGTGATGTGGAATCTATCTCAGCTTTCTCTATGGCTACCCTAGCACAAGCTCCTTTTTCAGTAATGCAACCAAAATGAATAATATAGTAAATAAAAGCACAATATTGAATAAAATAAAATGTTGAAAATTTGGTTAAGTAGTTCACCTGTACATTAGTTTTTATTTTTACAATAAAACAATATAAAAGATGCGGAATATATATTTAATTTTTGTAATGTTTTACGTTGACGTTTTAGAATGGTTACTTATAAATCAATCTGTTTTGGGCTGTTAGTTTTTCAGTTAATTAGTTGTAACTACTTTTTCAATTGTAACCAACTAGTATATAAGCCAAGTTGTACGTAGAAGGGCAAAAACTGAAGGTAAGATCACAATTCTGCAACTTGTGCAGAGAACTGACATAAAAGAGTGTAGAATCAATTGTAATCATTTCATCTCATATTAGTGATAATTCAAAGTCGGATTCAGTCTCTGAGATGTAGCAGTTTAACTTTGAACTAAGTTAACAATTGTGTGTGTTCATTTTAGTAAGCTTTAATTATGTTTAGTTCAAAAACTAAAAACTGTAACCCAAGGTATTTTATTTGTGAATTTTCTTTTTTTGCCTTTTTTATTTTTTTTCATAGTACATATAATTTTACGAAATCTACTCGTATAAAGATAAATGATGAACTAGAGGAGATTGCACTTGCCCAAGCTCGTATGGCCAAGATGAAGCAAAAGGCTACGGAAATTCACCATCTACTTAATGAGATTTATCCTATTAATGATGTTAACTTTAAGGGTTGATCTAGATAAGTAAATGTGTTAAATTCCTACCAATATAGTATTAATAATAAGCGGTCGTATTTTATTTAAGTATTTGTTTTTAAAAATTTAAGTCATAGTTGTTATTGCAATAAATTTCAGTCACAGTTGTTCAACAATCATTAACCACCCGCTAGAGAAACTTCATACTAGCAGAGAAATCAATAGACAATAATCTTGTATTTCAAATAAGAATTTCCTTTATAAAGGAATATCTGATATTAAAGAGAGAAAAATCGCACAATATTAAGAGAGATAATATACTACTCAATCTTTAAGCAAATTTAAAGATAATCAACAAACTAACAATCAATCAATAAAGTAACTATTATTGAGGTTTCGAAATCCATATTAAGATTACAAAAATAAGAATTAAAAAAAGTTGTGAATCAAAATTAATTCAATGGATCACTATTTTATACACGATAAACCCTAAGAATAAGGAATGTATCGGAACAAAAAACTTAAGAAATAGATATTGAAAATAACATAAAATGGGTATAGACTTGCGAACCTTGATAGTTGAACTGGTAGTATTAATATAGATTTATTGAAATGAAACGCAAAAAGAAAGAAAATGGTGCTACCTTAGAAAATTGTTTAGCAAAATATATTTTAAAAAGGAAAACACTATTTTATTATTCAATACAATTTCAAAACTCATTTATATAAAATATACAACCAAATTAATAAGAATAATTGAGATTTGGGGCAAATAATTTAATTTAACTTCAATAGAGAGAAGTATATATCAACTTCTAATTTTATGAAAAATCAATTACAAAAGAGTGAAATCTCGGTTTTCTAAATAGTATATGTATGCATCTCTTCCAACTAGTCTCTCCATCTTTCATTTTGGTATTCAAAATTTGGAAATTCACTTCTGCATAATTGATAAGACCGCAAGTGCATAGTGTTATTGCGTAGTAAAACTTATCGTTCCCACAAGGACTTTGTTATGAGTACTAATATCTCTTTACTATGATGATTAGCTAAAATAATAAATGTTGAAAATGATTTTTGGCTTAAACTTTGGGATTGTAGTTTTTCACAATGATGAATACAATAAAATTAACCTTCATGGGTGTTAAACTCTTAAAATCAGATAAACAATTATAACTAATGTCTTCTTTCAAAGAACAAAAGTGTACTTTAAACTAATAACCAACCTATTTTCATGATTGATATATTAGCAAAATCCTTTAAGAGAATATATTTTTCATAATTTGATTCTCTTGTCCAATCTTAGGAGTCAAATATCAAATCTACCTTTCAGTATATTATTTGATATCTAAGTATGAACATGATTCTTACTAAAATTGAACTAAATGATTAACACCAGTGACAGAAAGAAATAGAAATTGTTAGAGATCCAACATTGAAAATCCTACATTCCCAAGACAAGGAAGATATATTCACGCAAGATCATAGTATAATAAAAGCTTAAATATAAAAACATTGGAAATATAAAATAACAGAATAAAGCAACAAAGTAAAAATAGAAAGATAATATTATCGAAACTAGGAATTTGCTAACTAGGAACTATTTCTTTCTCAGGTTGCCTACTAGAAGAAAGTTGTCACTAAATATAGAATGCATGAAGCCAGACATGTTACTACGCCTTTGGGACAAAATTTCAAATTGTCTATGCAAGACTCGCCTAAGACAGATGAGGAAAGACAAAGAATGAGTATAATTCCTTATGCTAGTGGAGTTGGCAGCATAATGTATGGAATGATCTGCAACAGGCCAGATTTGGCTTATGCTGTGAATGTTGTCAGCAGATTTATGATTGATCCAGGAGCATTGCATTGGTCAACACTCAAGTGGATTATGATGTACTTAAATGGCTCACTGAAAGCAGGTTTAAAGTTCAAAAAGACTCATCATGACAAGGAACCAATCAAGGGATATGTGGACTCGGATTATACTGGAAACATGGACACTAGAAAATCAATTTCTAGGTATGTTTTCACTCTATTTGGGACTGCTGTAAGTTGGAGAGCAATTACACATCGGTGGTAGCACTGTCTACAACCCAAGCTGAATTCATTGCGCTTACTGAAGGTGTTAAAAAAGCTTTATGGATGAAAGGACTTATTGGTGAACTAGGAATAAATCAGAATTGTGTTTCAATTTATTGTGATAGTCAAAGTGCTATACATTTATCCAAACATCAGGTGTATCATAATAAGTTTAAACATATTGATGTTAAGTATCACTTCATAAGAGATGTGATTGATTCAAAGCAAGTTTCAGTTGAGAAAATTGCAACTGAGGACAACCCAGCTGATGCATTCACCAAATCACTTTCATAAACTAAGTTCAAGCATTGCTTGGACATAGTGTGCTTCGACATAGAGTAAAGATGCAGCAATGGCAGCGAGATTAAAGATTGAATTATTTTGATATTGAGTCAAGGTGGAGAATTGTGAATATGTGCCTCAAATCATCTAACTAAAGTTAGTTAAACTTTAGTGGTTGTTATAACTAACTTTGGCCTAGTTATGATAGGTGGTTATAGTTAGTTGCTTGTGTATACTATATATAGGGTTGTAATATTGTAGCAGTAAAGTAGTTGTAGTTGTAGCAGTAACAGCAGCGAAACTGAGAGGAAAAGTAAGCAATGCGTGATTAATAGAAATCAGATAAAGAAGATTAAAGGGAGAAGAGAAAGATTGAGTGAAGAGGCTAGTATTGCTGGTTCATAGATAGTGATAGATACTAGAAGATCAATCTTGAGAAGGCTTTAATCTTGTAAAGTTCAATTAACAATAGTGGATTAATCTTGTTCGCTTGCCCATGACGTAGGTCTCAACAATTGAGACCGAACACGTAAATTTTGGTGTCATTCTTCCCTTATCTTTCTTTATTTTTCGTTTAATTTGATTGTAAAAACTGTTTTCAAACTGCAGAAACGGAGAATGATAATCAATCGCCGTTTTCTGATTTTCTGGTTTTAAGTTCTGTCAAGAACGTTTTCCGTTTTCGTTTTTCTGCAATTGTTTTTTTTTTCTGCTTTGTTGGTTAATTTTTGTTGCAGATCCCAATCCCAATATTGTTTTAACATGAACTATCATCTTTTAATGGCAACGATCATGTGGTCTGAATTATGCGGACAGAGATGTATTTTGAAGTTCAACGCATGTATGAAAATATTGAACTTCAGTTAATAAAGTTGAGTATAAAAAGACACATTATCCACTAGTTTAAGTTGTGGAAAGATTCCACAAAGGAACTCACGTGGGATAATTTCAAAGTGCCTTAATAGCATGTTTTAGAGAAGGTGGTTTGGAGTTTGGACAATCATTTTGAGGAATTGAATGATTAGAAGCAAACTGCTTTAGTGGATAAATACATCATAGAATTTGAATTGTATTTCTCTGAGCGTGGCCGGTTACCGGAGTAATAATTCTTGGATTTATTAAAATTTTGTCATTTAATTATTGGTGAATTAATTTGATAACATGAAAACATATCAATTTGTATTAAGATAACTTAAATTTTTCTACTAAAAAAACTAAAATCTATAGCCAACTAAAACATAAATCAAAGTATTTATCTCAAATTAATGATATTGAATTGTTTTAAAAAAATATAAGCATGAGAAATTATAACAAAATAAATAAAAAAGCATGTGGAGGTTGTATTTAAGTCCTAAACTCTATGACATTTATTATCTAAAAGAAATAGGAATCAATCAAAGCTCAAATATGATAACTTGGTGTTTCTCTCCATCTCCCTATATTTGAAGTGAATATCACTTAAATTGAAATTTTTTGTTTTGGTTTTCTACTATTCAATTTTTTATTTTGCTTTTTTAGAAAAAAAGCAAAATAATTTCCTCAATCTTAATATTTACCACTACCATTTCTGCCGAATTCCGACCACATCGGTAATTTTCAATCATAAACTTATATTTTTTTTTCTTCTTATTTTGTCAAATGATTTCATTGATTTAAGATTCACTGGTTATACAAAATAACGATCTGAATTTTTTATTCGAAAATAACTAATATGAAATAATGCCTCAAAGTTTTGATCCAAAAATAATTAAATAGGACTAAATAACGCCTCAGACAATACTTTATAAAAATTTCTAATTCATATTTTAATCCTATCAATCCTAATTAATCATGTTAATTCAATTATTACTGAACATGACTCAGTTCAATTTTACATTCAATTTACAAGTTTTATCGCTGAAAATGTTCTCGTCTATTCAACTAATGTTTCAAGTTTCAATTATTTCTTTTTGCATTTGGTAATATTAGCTTCCAATTGTTCGTTTGTTACTTTATTTGTTTCTTTTTTTTTTTCCTTTTTTTTAAGCATTGTTTTGTTTTAAATATGCAACACTCTGAAGTGAATTTCGATTGTATGATGCTTGTAATTTGAAATAGTTTGATAGATCTAGTGCTTAATTAGTTGTTTGTGTATTGTCAAAAACTTCAAAAACTTAATTAGTTTGATAGATCTAGTGCTTGTAAACCAGACCTGAAATTGATTATTTTTTGTTACAGTTAAGCGTAGCGGTTTGTACATCTAAATTGTTGGTAAAATTGATTCCTTTGAGATGGATGATCAGAAAAGTAAGTGGAATATGATATTTTTGTTCTTGTATCAACAATAATGGTATTGTATAAGTAATCTACTTTCTCTATTGCTTACATGTAATTGTATAAAAATGAAATATCGTTGAGGCATATAATTATATAAATTAATCATCATAATCATTATTTAGTTATTCGGTAGAAGAGTATATTATTTTTATTTAAGTCTATTATTATTATTTTAAATGTTTTGTCCTATTCCCTACCTTGTGGATTTCTTGAGGTCTTAATGTTTAAAAGTAGATGTCATATGAGCCGTTTGGCTACACTTTGTGAGACTTTTAATAGTTGTTATTGTTGATTATTTAATGTACCGATCTAATGAAACTAATTGAAATCTTCCAATAATCTAATTGTTTATTGAAGCTAAATAATGTCATCCTAACACATTATCATGTTGGTTTTATTTAGAATATTGGAGGTAGAACACATGCTTAAGATATATATGTTATTAGATTGTATTGATAATAAAATGATAAGTTTTCAAAACATATTATTATATTGTCTTTATGTTATGGTCTCATCGTACTATTTTGTAGAAGAATTGCTTTGATTCGATTCAATCAAGTATAAGTTACTTTCGTTTATTACATATTTGACCTCTACTTCTACCCTATTTTATCAACTTATTTACAATTGTTATCTTATTATTATTAATGTATGTGATTGCCATGCAATACAGAGTTTGGATTAGCATTAACTGGTTTCGGTATATTTTTCTCTTTTTTTGGGATTATCTTATTCTTCAACAAGACATTGATTGCCATGGGAAATGTAAGTTTTATTCTATGACAAATTTATTGCTTATATTTTGCTTAGTATTATTAATATCTATTTTAATGCTATGATATATTTGTGTTACTCAAATAAGACCCTATTTGTTTGTGGAGTGTCCCTAACCATTGGGTTGAATTCTACTATGCAATTTATTATGAAACAAAGTAATTTTAAGGTAATTTTGTTTTCAATTTATAGTCTCTTTCACTTTATGTTTCGTACCCTTTTCATAAAATATCACTTACCTTTTACTTTTTTCAAGGGAACAATCTCATTTGGTATTGGGTTCTTCTTGATTGTCATTAAAGGATGGCCTATTTTGGGCATGATTATTGAGGCATATGGGTTCCTCATACTATTAAGGTTTAGTGGAATTTTAAAGATTTAACGTTGTATTTAAGTTTGTTAGTATGCTATATACTAATGATGGATGATAGTGTGCAGTGATTTTTGGCCTACAATAGTTGTTTTTTTACGGATGATTCATGTTCTTGGTTGGTTGTTTCTACAACCATTTATCCAATCGGTATGTATTTGTGATACATTGAAATGTTTTTACCTTCCAAAATTCAACTAAGTTTTCCGTGTATTATGCATTAGAATGTTATTGGAATTATTACCACTTTGTTGGATTTGATGTATGCATCGATTTCATTCCTTATTCTAAACTTGTGTTTTATTCTGATATATTTTTATTTATCAAATCAAAATAAGTATTCAATTTCCGTTCTCTTTTACGAATGTTCCTTTTCTGTCATTTCCTTAATTTTTGTGTGCCTTTACAGACTGCTAACTCCTATTAGAAGACTGCTATATACGAGAATAAAAGCAAGCAAAGAAAGGGCAATGAGAACTCAGTTGATGAGAAGGATTCACCAAATGTGTTGCCTCCTGCAAAATCCTATTGCTCTATGGGTGAGATTTTATCTTCAATGGACGCTAACAACAATTAAACCAGGTTCTGGAAAGCAAACCAGTAAAGCTAGTAGCACAAGCTTCAGTATGCTATAAGCCAATAATTGAGAGTGTGGGCGTGCAGCGGGGTAAGGAGTGAGGGATGTGGCGTGCAGCGGTGTGAGGTTGACACAAAGATCTTTGTCTTCTTGAAGAGCCTATGCTCTAGAACTTTTGATGTAATTTCCTTTTATGTTTCAATAAAATAACCAGTTTCATTCGAATAATTTACTCTACTCTATCAATACATATGTTATTATATTGTATTTATAATAAAATGATAAAGTTTTCAAAACATATTATTTTGCTGCCTTTATGTTATGGTCCATCATACTATTTAGCAGAAGCATTGTTTTGATTCAATTAAATTTGTATAAGTTTCTTTCGTATATTACATATTTGTCCTCTACTATTATTCTATTTTATCAACGTATTTACAACTGTTATCTTATTATGCTTAATATATGTGACTGGCATGCAATATAGGATTAACTGACTTCAATATATTTTTCTTTTTCCTTGAGATTATCTTCATCTTCTTTGACGAGGCATTGCTTGTCATGGGAAATGTAAGTTTCATTCTATGACAAGTTTTTTGCTTAAGTTATATTTTGTTTGGTATTAGTAACATTTATTTTAATGCTCTGATATCTCTAAGTCGCTCAAATAAGACTCTTTTTATTTGTGGAGTGTCCTTAACTATTGAAGTGAATTCTATTATGCAATTCTTAATAAAAGGAAGTAATTTTAAGGTAATTTTATTTTCAATTTGCTGTTTTTTCACTTTTTGTCTTGTACCCTTTTCATGGAATATCATCACTTACCTTTTACTTTTTTTCAAGGGAACAATATAATTTGATATTGGGTTCTTCTTGATTGTCATTAAGGGACGGCATATTTTGGACATGATTATTGGGGCTTATGGGTTCATCATATTATTCAGGTTTAGCGTAATTTAAAAAAAAAAAAAAATCTAACGTTGTGTTTAAGTATGTTATAAGCCAATAATTGAGAGGTGCAGCGTGCAGCAATGTGAGTAGTGAGGAATGTTGCATGCGGCGGTGAGAGGTTGGCCCAGAGATTTTTGTCTTTTTGAGTAGTCTATGCTTGAAACTTTTGATGTAATTTCTTTCAATGTTTCAATAAAATAAACAATTTCATTCCAATAGTTTACTCTACTCTATCAATTTATATGTTATTAGATTGTATTTATAATAAAATGATAAAGTTTTCAAAACATATTATTTTAGTACCTTTATATTATGGTCTAATCATACTGTTTGATAGAAGCATTGTTTTGATTCAATTAAATATTGTATAAGTTACTTATCTATATTACATATTTGGTCTCTACTACTATCCTATTTTATCAACTTTTTTACAACTCTTTTCTTATTGTACTTAATATATGTGATTGGAATGCAATACTGAGATTGGATTAGGATTAACTAGCTTTGGTATATTTTTCTTTTTCCCTGATATTATCTTCTTCTTTTTTATGTGGCATTGCTTGTTATGGGAAATGTAAGTTTCATTCTATGACAAGTTTTTTTGCTTTTAAGTTATATTTTGTTTGTTATTAGTAATATCTATTTTAATGCTCTCTTATCTTTAAATTGCTCAAATAAGACCCTCTTTATTTGTGGAGTGTCCTTCACCATTGACATAATTCCACAATGCAATTCTTTATGAAACAAAGTAATTTTGAGGTGATTTTATTTTCAATTTATTGCCTTTTTAATTTTATGCCTTATACCCTTTTCATGAAATATCTTCACTTACCTTTTACTTTTCTTCAAGGGAACAATCTCATTTGGTATTGGGTTATTCTTGATTGTCATTAAGGGATGACCTATTTTGGGCATGACTATTGATGCTTATGGGTTTATCATACTATTCAGGTTTAGTCGAATTTTACGTTGTGTTTAAGTTTGTTAGTATGCTATAAGTTAATGATGGAAGATAGTGTATATTGGTTTTTGGCCTACAATAGCTGTTTTTTTACGAATGTCCTAGTTTGTTTGAGAGGATTTGTTTGAGAGGTAATAATGGGTGCGTTTGTTTCAGGAAAAAATCTATTCTTTGAAACCAAAAATCATTTTTTAGGATTTAAATGGTGTTTGTTTCATATTTTTTTTAAATCATTTTGTTAGAAAAATCATTTTCTGTTTAATATATATATATATATATATACATATGTATATTGGTATTGGTATGTGGAGAGCATCATGTGGTATACAGTGCAGACTTGTTAGTTATTATTTTATTAGATTTGATTATAATTTTATTAGTTTCTCTTTTATATAAAGGCTTAGTTTAGCCTATTTAAAAAAATGTAAAATATAACATTTATATGTTTTAATGTGATAAGGCTTTTAAATAGGTTTTCAGGTCAAGTCAAACTTTTAAAAAGGTCGCCGGAAAAAAAAAAAATACCTATGATAGGCCGTTGGCCAAACTTAGGCCTAAAAAATTAATCGTAGTCCAGACTCTAACATTTCAAAGTTTAGTCTGGCCTATTCCCACCCCTAGCTAGAGGAGATTGCACTTCTTAAATCTTAGGTGATCTGATTGGAGCATAAGGTTGCAGAACTTCGCCATCAACTTAATTAACTTTTTATATTATTTTATAGAGAAAAATAAATAGTATATATGTCGGTAACAAATAATATCAACTTATTTATGATATCGAAAAACTTTTCCACATTTTTTATATTATTTTATCGTAAAGAATTTGGGTCTCTATGATTTCCTTCTTGAAACTTAAAAACAGTTTTTCAGTTTTTAAAAAATTTAAACTTGAAAAACTTAAAATTAAAAAAGTATTTTTAAAAATTGTTTCTATTTATTGATTTTAAAAACTAAAAACAAAAAAGCTTAAAATATGTTTTCGTTTTGAATTTTAGTATTTTTTCAAAATTGAAAAGACACTCAAACATTAATATGGAGGTGGATCAAATTGCATGTAAAATGATTTTGTTATGGTATATATTCAACGTACGTAACAATGATTTTGTTATGGTACTCTCAATTCTTAGAGTACATTGTCATAGCTTGTGATTAATTGTTTTGCTTCTTGTTTGAATAGTTTAATTAATTTGTATTTTTTGTTTGTTTTGATCGTAAGGTATAAAAATTATAAACTTCTTTTGTTTTTATTCTAAACACTTCTTGTACTTAGAATGTTTCTTTAATATATTCATTTTTAACTTGCTAAAAAAAATTTTACAATTGTTATTTTAATAATTGACACATGACATACTTATCATAAAATAATGTTTAATATATTATTATGTATAGGTAGATTATACGAATAAATACAAAATATCGTACATTAATGCACCAATTATATTATATTGATGTTCAAGTATTTTAAAAGAAAGTTAGAGGTAATAGTATCACAGATAAAACATTCAGATTCTAGTAGAAATTAAAA
>JBBPBP010009778.1:43653292-43674138 GCA_037974735.1 Cicer chorassanicum
ACTTTTTTTTACTTATATATAAATGAGATATCAACTTTTATTGTAGTTTTTCTTTCAATTTACTATTAATTTAAACAAATTTATGTATAAGTTTATCATTCTTTACATAAACAAATAATTAAATTTGTTTAGATATATTTATGAAGAAATAATAACATTTGATGTAACCTTATTTTCTTTAAATTTTACTATTTATTTAAACTATTTTATTGATAGAGTTTTGATGATCAATTGTAAGAGTATTAATTTTCAAAAACATATTATATATTTTTCATTCATTTCTAAAACTATTTTTAAAAACAAGATTATCAAACAAATTTTATTTTAATTTTGTTTCCTAAAACAGTTTTTAAAAATTAAAAACTAAAACTCATTCAACACGCCCTTAAAAATTTAGGTTTACCGTTTTTTATCAAGAAAAAAGATGTTTAAACGGCGTCGTTAGAATTCACCGCCTGCAAGAAACACAAGAAATATTATCCCTTTTGTATCCCCAAAACACAACAACCACTTCCACGCCTCATTCTTTCTCTCTCTTCTTTCTCTCTCTTCTTTCTCTCTCATCATCTCTCTCACAACCAAACCCTACCCAACCCAACTCCAACACAAACACCTTCCACCGGATCTCTACGCCGATCATTCTTTCCTATTACAAAGGTCTGATTTCCCCTCTTTTTCTCAATTTCTTCTTCTTCTTCTTCTTTGGTTCCAGTTATAGCTTCATACGTATTATCATTATCATTCTTTCATTCTTTCATTTTCACGGATCTGTTCCTTTTTTCTCACTATTAGTATTTTCGCTCACGCATCTTTTCACATGTTCGAATTTTATGCAATTTCTTTATTCAGAGGAAAATTTAATTTTGGAATTATTACGTTTATTTATTTTATTCATTCGTTTGCGCTTTTTAATTTAATTTAAACAATTTGATAATCACATGTGTGTATTTGTTGACTTATGGTAGAATTTTAGTTATATTGAATGTGTTAGGTTAAGGGTTTATCTTTATTGCGTTGATAATTGATGTAACGACAATGGTGTTGTTATGCTTTTATCTCAGTTACTTCAAGCCTGATTCTTTAAACCTAACTGAACAATTTGTTTTGGGATTTTTTAATTTGTAGGTTGTTGTTTAGTTGATAAACGTTTGATTGATGGACGATGATAGTAGAGATGGATAAAATGTCTGCTCCTTCATCGTGGGAGCGTGCCAAACGCCTTTATGACAAGGTACCTCTATTTTGCTCTCTTGTTGATTCACTTACTAGGGCTTGTTTGTTTATATTCTATAATATCTTTGATAATCTGCCAATTGTGATCTCTTGCTACTCTGATTCTGGCATCTGCATGTAAGAAGTTACTTTTTGCAGGATCTGTTCTGATATTTTTTAGATAACTCTATCTGTCATCTGCATATAGGAAATTTCATTTGGAGGATATGTTCTGGTGTTTAGTACATTAATTTAAAGGAATGAGTCTGAAGGATTGGTGTTTGTCTTCTTCATTAGTGGGGAAATTACTAATTTTATTATAATGTTTGGAATTAGTGCCAAGACTTTGTCATCACTCCTCTCTTGTCTTGTTGCCCGGAATTGTTGCATATTTTGGTGTTTTGTGCCATTATTTGGGAAATTTGAATTTATCTTTCCTTTTGCAGCCAGCTTCACACTGGTTGGTATGTGCTTGTCGAGTTCTTGGATGATAAATAAATTAATTAAGTTAATTGATTACAAAATAAAAATCTATAACTTTATGTGGAAAACCATGTAGAACATATCGCTTGTTATTGTATGATGTAGCTTACTTGTTGTTTTAATTACTTGTAAGAATTTTTTTACGATGTAATCTCAATTTTTTTTCTTACTTAGAACCTTGAATTGGAGAAAAGGCGCCGTAGATCAGCTCAGACGCAGGTCCCTTCAGACCCAAATATTTGGCCACAGCTGCGTGAGAATTATGAAGCAATAATTCTTGAGGATCATGCTTTTTCTGAGAAGCACGGTATTGAGTATGCTCTTTGGCTGTTGCATTATAAACGAATTGAAGAATTAAGGGCACATTACAGTGCTGCTCTTACTTCTGCAAGCTCAAAATCATATCAGGGTGGGAAAGGTTCTGGACGACCTGAGCGGATAACTAAAATAAGGCTGCAGTTGAAGACTTTCCTTTCAGAAGCAACTGGATTTTATCACGATCTTATCATGAAAATCAAAGCAAAGTACGGGCTTCCTCTTGGTTACTTTGAAGACTCAGAGAACCGGATTGTGATGGAGAAAGATGGAAAGAAATCTGCTGAGATGAAGAAAAGTTTGATATCTTGTCATCGTTGTTTGATATACTTGGGTGATCTTGCTCGCTACAAAGGATTGTATGGGGAAGGTGACTCAACAAAGCGTGAGTTCGCAGCAGCTTCTAGTTACTATCTACAAGCTGCGACTATTTGGCCTTCAAGTGGAAATCCCCATCATCAGGTTTTTGGCATTCTTGCACTTGTTGTGATTTGTTTTGGCTGTTTCAGATCTCATATTTTGAGCTGTGGTATATAACTGTTGTACATGGTTTTGATAAATCTATCCATTTCAGCTTGCTTTGTTGGCTTCATATACTGGGGATGAGCTGGCAACTATCTATCGTTATTTTCGGAGTCTTGCTGTGGATAGTCCATTTACAACTGCTAGAGATAATTTAATAGTTGCATTTGAGAAGGTAATGCGAGCACGAAGTTGATTATGAAACACCTAACATTTTTATACTCAGAAGTCTCAATTGTTTGATATGTCAGTGTCCTGTTGTGTTCTTTATTCGTGTTCAATTTTTATGTTTTTTGGCTTCCTTGCAAACTTATATACAATCATGATGACTTATGTTCGGTCATTCTACTACTTCTAGTGTTTGAATTTCAAAGCTAAATGCGTTAGAAGTTTGTAAGTTGTAAATTTCAGACAGGCTTACCAATTAGTCTAGCATTGTTGCATACACGATATTCAGACATGTCTGTGGGAGACTGTATATTATTTGTGATTCTATGCGTAGTTGCTCTACTAACCAGCATGTAACTAAAATTGATTTTATTTTAAACTGCAGTGTAGCATACCTTCTCGTGTAAATGTTTTTGTTTATTTTATATGGCTCTTGTTGGGGATAAGGGCTTTGTAGTTCTTTTCGTCTAGAACTCTCATCCTCTTTTTGTTGCTTTAGTTATGGCGTTGTCTTTTTTCATTTGGATCGTGTTCCCTTACATATGGCTTATGATCCTTTTGACATTATTGTTTTACTTTCCTAATAACTATATTTTTGCTATGCCATGATAGAATCGTCAAAGTTACTCTCAGCTTTCTGGTGATGTTAAAGCTGTTGCAGTCAAGGAATCTTCTGGGCAAATTGCTGGCAGAGGAAGAGGAAAAGTGGAAGCAAAACTTGTGACAAGGAGTAATGGTGTGGAAGCTTGCCCTAGAAAGGAAGGAGCATCCAATATACAAGAGACATACAAATCCTTCAGCACTCGCTTTGTCCGTCTAAATGGAATCTTATTCACTCGTACAAGGCATATATTCTTTATTCACACACTGACCTTTTTATGCATTACATCATTAATACATTCTGACTTTTTCCCTTTCCATTTTTTTTCTTCCTATTTCATGGTGTAGCCTTGAGACCTTCACTGAAGTTCTCTCGCTTATTAGCACTGGCCTGCGTGAGCTTCTATCATCAGGTCAAGATGAAAAGCTAAATTTTGGCCAGGATACTCTTGAGAATGGTCTTGCCATTGTCAGAATTATTTCCACTATCGTCTTCACAGTTCATAATGCAAATAAGGAATCTGAAGGTCAAACTTATGCAGAAATTGTACAGCGTGCAGTTCTACTTCAGAATGCATTAACTGCAGCTTTCGAACTGATGAGTATTATAATAGAGAGATGTGTGCAGTTGCAGGATCCTTCTTGTAGTTATCTTTTACCAGGCATTTTGGTTTTTGTTGAGTGGTTGGCATGTTGTCGTGATCTTGCTGCAGGCAATGATGTGGATGAGAATCAAGCAACTGTAAGATCAAAATTTTGGAATCATTGTATTTCCTTCTTGAACAAGCTACTATCAGTTGGGCCTGTGTCTATTGAAGATGAAGAGGATACTTGCTTTAATAACATGAGTAAATATGAAGAAGGAGAAACTGATAACCGGCTTGCTTTGTGGGAGGACTTTGAGTTAAGAGGATTTGTTCCACTTCTCCCTGCACAAACTATCTTGGATTTTTCCAGGAAGCATTCCCTTGGGAGTGATGGTGAAAAAGAAAGAAAAGCCCGGGTCAAAAGGATTTTAGCTGCAGGAAAGGCTTTGGCAAACGTTGTTAGGATTGATCAGAAAATGATATATTTTGACGCAAAAGGAAAGAAGTTTACAATTGGTGTTGAGCCTCGTATCTCAGATGATTTTGTTCTTGCCTCTGGCATACCTATTGTTGAAGATTCATTGAAAGAAAATGCAGTAGACAAGCCAAAGTTAGGGATTGTTCAGCCAGACAACCAGTATGAGGAAGGAGAGGATGATGATGAGGTTATTGTTTTTAAACCTATAGTAGCTGAGAAACGAGCTGATGTAGTGGTTGTCTCATCAGGGGCAGTCCACAAAGAGTTAGAGTCTGTCCCAACAGTTTCAGGAGGGGATATAAAATTTGACGTTAATTCCGGTTATAACCCTCCCAGTGAAGTGAACCATCAAATGTTATTACCTGCTTCTGTTAGTTGTATGGTGCCTCAACACTTCCATCCAGTTCAGCAACATTCTTCAAGGTGGCAAGAGGAGGGAATGTCTCTCGCCAACAGTTTTGGAGGTCTTGGATTCATGGAGAATGGGCATGTGGTGAAACCTGAGCTTCCAATGCATGAAGCTATATCAATCTTCAACCACGCCTCACTTGCAGTTCCTATCCAACAATCTGGTACTAGTACTAGTTTATTTTATGGTCTCTCCAAAGCTGAAAACTTGATGATACCGTCCAAAGTCGATTCTGTTGCTTCTTCTGGAGTCATTACTGATAACTCTTCTGTTAAGACATCATCAGTTCTGCAAGCTGGTTTGAAAAAATCTCCAGTCAGCCGTCCTTCTAGGCACCATGGACCACCTCCCGGTTTCAGTCATGTTTCTCCTAAACTAGATATGGAATCCACCATTTCAGATTCAATTAGTGGGATTCCAGTGATGGATGACTACAGTTGGTTGGATGGGTATCAGCTGCCTTCATCAACCAAAGGTTTAGGCCCCAATGGTCCTATTACTTACACTCAATCTAATTCCCAGCAAGTAAATAACAATAATTTAAGTGGGACAGCTTACTTTCCCTTTCCTGGAAAACAAGTTCCATCTGCACTGCAAGGGGACAAACAGAATGGTTGGCTAGATTACCGTACTTCTGAGCTTTTAAATGCACACCATCATCAGCAACTGCAGCCACAACAACTATTCACAAATGGAAATCAGCAACTGCAGCCACAGCAACCACTCACAAATGGAAATCAGCAACTGCTGCCTGAGCAATTTCAAGGACAGTCAATCTGGACAGGTCGTAAATTCGTGTGATGTCCGTTTAAGCATGTTGATGGTATGCTTCTAGTCTGGATTTGTTGCTGTTTGTTTGTTAGATACCTTTTGTTAAGTTTTTAAATTACTGACACAATAATGTATTGGAGGTTCTTGAAGGATTCTTACAAATGTGCCGCCCCCCTTCTGTTCCCATTCAAACTCCAACTCAGCTCGTTGTCAGTGAATGTTGCTGGAGTGTATTTGGCCTAGACTTGTTGCAGGAACTTGCTACTCCAAAAGGTGGGTATTGAATTATTCTTAATACTGAAATTTGGACCATCTTGGATGTTAACATACCCATTACAGTCTTGTGTTTGTCTGATTGGCTGCTGCTTTTGTGTTTTCCTGGTGTTGGGAAGTGTTATGAATCATGACTTTTGTTGTCAAACTTCTGAACTGTTTATTGATTATTGTGTTTACTGGTAAATTTACCCTATCTAATAAATTTGTATTGCAGTTTTTACTGAGCTCTAAAGACCAAAGGAAGGAAGATAAGCAAGCATGTTTACAGTTCAAAGTTCGTTAAGTAAATGCCTTTTCTGGTTGGGAGTGAATAGTAGAAGGTGATAAATAAAAGATTATCCAGTTTTCTTGGAGCTTGTATCTTCTGGGTTTGGTGGTATGCCTATGGTGTGTTCACTTCTCAGGAAATGTCTTAATGGTGCACCTATAATGTAAGATATTTTACCATCATCTAGCTGCCGATGATACATAGTGCTAGCCCTTTTCTTCCCCAAAGCTTCAGACTAGTTGGGGAGGTTGATAGGTTTGAAGTGGTTGTGTGAAGTTCGATAATGGGATATGCTAATGACGTTGTTGGTCATGCTCGATTAAGCACATGTGTTTATGGGCTGCAACTTCGTTAAGGTTCTTATACTTTGTTTGCATGACAAGGGATATCGTTTCTCTTTATCTTTTTTTTTTCTTTCTCTTTTTCAAGTTGAAGTTTTACTTGAACTTTACAAATTAATAATGCCTGTTGGATGGTTTGATCGTGGATATGTTTTTGTCCATGCGAATTTGATTTTATCTATTATAAGACTCAGTTACCTCCTATCATTATCTATGGAGCTATATTTGGGAACTGTTTCATTTATATCCCCCAAGGAAGTCATTTCCTATACTTTCGATGTTAATATTTTGTTGGAAGGTAAGGTAATTGTTGATAATTTTCTCTTTTTTTTTTGTTCACCTAAACTATCCCAATTATAAACAGGATGTTTTCCCTTTTGTTCACCTAAACTATCCCAATTGTTAATAATTTTCCCCTTGCTTTGCCTTTTTCCCAATTTATTTGATTTGAGTTGAATCCTAATTCATGAGCTCAATATCTTGATTTTATCTTCGGCCCAATTAAATGGCTCAATATCTCAATATCTTGATTTTATCTTCGGCCCAATTAAATATTTAGTTAATTGGATTATAGTATAAAAAAGTAAACCAATTAAATGTTGAATCATATATTTAAAATAAATCAGTTATTAAATTCAAAAATCAAAACTTAGTTTATAAATCAGTTTAATCATTTTAAAGGTTTTGGCAAATGCTTTGTTACTAAGGGCAAATAGTTAGCTTAGAGAAGATAGTTTATAGTGTATTTGTGATAATTTTTTTGCAGAATTTATTTATTAAGATGTTAATTTAAATAGCGTTTGAGTTATAATTTATAATAAATAATATATATATATATATATTACTTGAAAAACTTAGATACTTATTTTAAAAACCTTCGTGACCGTAACATATAAGTTCATGTGAAAAGACCGTTAATTATAAATTATAAACCATCAATTATAAAGTAGCGATTTGAATTTACCAAAGGACAAATTTCTTATTATATACTTCTCTACATTTCATAATGAATTTTGTTTTCGCAGATGTTTTTTTATCAAAATGTGTCATTTTATATTTTCAAATGTAACACTAGTTAGTTTATTCAAATTCTACCTCTAAATGATTACTGTGCCCTAATATATCATTATGCATTTATAATAGTCATTAATATTTAATAATAGCTAATAATTAATAGAGATAGTTTTGTAAAATTTACTTACACTTTCTTTCATTTATTGCTTTTTTATAAACCGTGAAAAACTTTAAAAGACACTTATTTTAGAATGAATGGAGTGACTTAACTACTAACTTTTATCATTTCATGCAACAATTCATGTAATCGCTAGTAGTATTCAATTAAATAACTAACCTATTTATTACTCCTAAAAAAAACTAACCTATTATTTGTAAACAGGCAACTTTGCTTGGCTATGAAGTTTCAATGGTATCAAATTAATATCGATCATATTTTACTTAACTCTTTCATCTAAAATTCGGAGCATTATGAGAAAAAAATTATGATGAAAGTATTTCATGAAGACATACAACTTTATTTTTACAGAAGGACACATGCATCAATTTCATAATTTTAAACAGCAATACATAACACAAATAAAAACCAACATTACTTTAACAATAGCAATATATAACACAAATCTACTTCCATTGAAGTCAAACCTGTTGGAAGGACAATTTTTTTCATTCATTCATTGCACTTTGACATCAATCAGTTGGCAAAAAGTATGTTTGATAGACTATAAATGTCTTGTACATGTTTGAATGCAAAAGAATTAACTTAAAATTTAACTGGTTATTAAAATAAAATAAAAAAACAAATTCTATCTTCAGACCAAGCACAAAATCACCCTTTGTATTTGCATAAACTAATCTATTTTGACATGTAATTAGTGTTTGTGATCCTCATCTTAAAGTCAATGGTGTAGCGGCGTTTTATGGTTCATTATCTTTCTCTCATTAGCTTCTATTTAATGATTCCCAGTTAGGTATGTTTGCAGTAGCCTCATTCACCATCTTTACAAGCCTCACCTGCAAAAATAATCATTACATAATCTATTTATTTGCAACAAAAAAAATAGCAATAAGGGAAGTAATAACACATAATGGCATAGTTGAAGCTTGAAGCTTCAATTAAGATATGCATGTCATCGAATTCAGGTTCTCCCGAAAGATCATGATTGAAGAAGAAGCAACATTTTAAGATATGCATGTTAGAACAAATCAAACATTTTTTCATCCAATCATATTTCCCCTAAAAATAATTTATTGCAATCAATGCACGAGTTAGGTAGAATCAGGATTATAAGTGAACTCACAAAATGAAACATTATTAAAGTTAACTCTAGTTATATCGAGTAGATATGATTATTTTGCCATCGCAAACTGATATCTTGGTCTAATTGCGGACAAATCTTAATAATAAGATACTAAATCTTGTCCTATTCTGGTATGAATAGACTTACCACACTTTCGGGAACTCCAGGAGGTGGTAAGGAAAGGTTTTTGGGCGGAGGACCCATAAGATACGATCTCTTGTCAAAACGCCATTCTCCGATCTTCCCATAGGTAAGTTTCCCCTGGACGAAGAAGTGATAATGAGTAACTTGGTAATTGAACAATTAAGCATGCGAGACCGATGTTTGATTGGCACATGAACAGATATAGTTAAAGGAAAAACAATTTATCTATCAAATCGGAGGGAGAAATGGACTCGCCTGCAAATTGTAGTCACATCCATATGTATAATGTATGATAAACTTCTTCCCTACTTCTAAGTCCCACGGCGGCTGAAAATTTCCAACGATGCATGTTACAATACAAAGGAAAGAAAGGGAAATGAAAATATTAGACAATGCGAGCGACTCGAACCTGCAGCATAAAGTCTTTTCGAAGAATATGCTTTATACCATGCAACGCGGATGCCACAGCATAAGCATACCTTTACTCAACAGAGAGTTAAAGTAGTAGAAGGTTAGGCCTATGACCAGTGTCCAGGAGAAATTATAAAATGAAAAGAACATTAGTTAAATGAGATTAACTATTAAAAAATAAAGCTCTCGCATCTCGAATTTCTATGATAATTAGTAATACTCACATTTCAAGCACCCATCCGAAAGCTTTATCCGTCTCGGGATCATCTTTCATTCTCAAAGAAACATTCACCCATGTGGGAGCTATTTCCTCCAGCAAAAACTGATGATACAGAAAAATCAAATCCTTAGACTGATTATAAGTTTAACTCTAACAGCAATAGTAAAAACTAACAACTATAAAGGTCTTGGTATAAAAGAAAAAAAGTTTAAATATGCAGTTGGTCGCTTCTAGTTCAAGATCCTGTAAAAATATTATTTTGTTTTCATCCTTGCAAATATACCTTGCTTTTGATCCTTGTAATTTTTGTTTTAGTCCCGGCAAAATTTGTTCATATTGAAATTTTTCCTTGTAACATGTCTAATATTTAATTTAGTCCTATAAATCACTCATATTACAAAGACCAATTTCAACATAAACAAATTTTGCAATGACTAAAACAAAACAACAAGGACTAGAAGCAAAGTATGTTGTTATATTTGAAAGGACGATAAAAACAAAAGTTTTTATTTTACAGTAATATTTGTTAGGACTAAATAAATATTTAAACCAAAAAAGAAAAAATTAATGAGGCACCTTATGCAAGCTATTATTAATTGAAACTTACCTTGTGGATGATTACAGGGGAGTTGCCAATGGGATCAACATTAGTAACAGGACCATATTCCTTAGGATAGAATTTTCTCATAATTTTCTCATTTTCAGCTGGTTTTATATAAAAAAATGGATACCCTGCCGGTTCGGTGTCAGTAGCCAAATTAGGCAAAGGATTAACAAATATGTGGTCAGGTTCTGCCATCAGAATATATCTGCACCGATCATAAAATGCGTGCAATGAATGCTTCTTAGATTTCATAATTGGAAAACATTATTTTCAGAAAATTAAGATACTTACTCTTCATCAATTTTTGCTTTCTCCAGCCACTGCACAAAGGCCCATGGTCTATTTAGGACAATATAACCCTGAACCAAAACAAAAATTGATTAGAGTCTGTAAGAATGATGAGGATCGAAGCTAGATACAAGTGCAAAACACGTATAATGTCATATAGTTACACATCGTTCAAACAGTCTTAGATACATGCATAAAAAACAATTCATATGTTACTAATACTATCATATTCTACTATGGACAAATCTGAAATTTTCCAGTGATATTTGTTTTTCTTGAACTAAGATGATGCTATGCAATGAATCCGATTATGTCACATATGCTCAGATAAATACTGCATGTTAGATATCATTTTGCAGCATTTCAGATTATGTTATCTACACTACACAAGATATTGCGGCTGTCACGAACGTGATTGACTATAGAGGTAAGGACTCAATGTCAAAACACCAAGTAGTTAAAAATAATCGATACTGTAATAGTAAAAAATAGAAAAACATTCTAGACATTCAAATTAAACTATTCATGTCGGGAATTTACAGAAAAAAAAGGTGCTTAAAGGTATTTGAAAAGTATTTACCCTATCCAAGCCCTCAGGAAGAGGATCAACAACAAAAGTAGGAATTTCATTCATCAACTGATCTCCCCTTCCCGAATGCAGAATTCGGGTGAACTTTCCCATGGCCGATCCAGGCATGTCCTTCGTCTTCTTATACCAATAGTACATGATCCTGCATTGCCATTGGCTATAAGCAGCATCGGTTGCGGTAACAGCAACGTGGAATTTTGAATTAGTATTTGTAAATCCAATCACTTTTTCATCAAAAGATCCCAAACCATCTCTTCCTGCCTTATGGTCTATGATCAAAGACACCATATTATAAGTTGCAAAGAAAAACCCCAACACCATAAGCAACATAAGTAGTGATTTTACCCTCCCCATGTTTTTCCTCACAATCATTTTTAAAAATCTTCACTTTTTCACTTTCTCAAGCATGAATTTTCTAAATCTCCAATCCAGCTATCGACTCTACCGAATTCTCCTGGCTGCAATATCTCAGAATTCAGACTAAAACCACTCTAATTCAAAGACAAATCTTTTGTTCATAGTAATAATCAATAGAAACAGAAAAAACAACTCTATCCAAACAACCCTCTACTTCAGTTATTTGTTCCACCAGAAAAATCTGCATCAAAGAAAAAAAAAACAGTTACATATAAATTGGATAAACGGTTTAATTAAAAGTTTACCATAAACACTTTTATCATATAACTGCTTATGTATAAACTACTTTTATAACAAGATAAAATAAAGTCAAATTGTGTTTTCATATAAGCTACAAACTATTTTCGAAAACTATCATAAGCTTAGCACATGTCATAAACAATTTTCATAAGCTTTTCTATCAGACAGTCTCAAAAGTGCTTATGTCCAAATAAGCTAATCCAAACATACCCTAAGTCAATGTGCTACATACACCCCACAAAGCAGTTACAACAGAAACTAATGAAATGGAAACCTAACAAAATAAAAATCAAAGCACCAAAATCTGAAACAGAAATAAGAAAGCTAACAAATTGTTGAATTAAGACTTACATAAATAGATCTGATCTTGTGCGTCAATTGAAGGCACCCCAAATGGAAAAGAACGAAACTTTGAATAAATAGAGAAGAAAAGAACGAAACTTTGGAGGAAAATTGAAAATGGGTGGCAAGTGTTTGAAAGAATGAAAATAAAAAAGAAGAGATTTTTGGGGTTTTGACTTTTCAACAAAAAATAAAGAAGCAATGAAAGTGTTAATTAAGTACTAATCACTGCAAAATTGGAGGGTTGAAGAGAGTGAGTGGGATCATGAATCTGTCAATCCAAATTAAAATGATAAAGTAATGTGCGAGACAGTGAAATTGATATATCTCAAAATATTCACAGGGTGAGAGAGATTATGTCAAAACCTAGTTTTTTTTTTTTGTTGGGTGCTAAATAACTTTTAATGTCAATAAAATTTTATTATTTGTTTTTAATTTAAAATATTTATCAATTTTTAATTTCTTAAAAAAATTTCTTTTTATATTTTAATTATTTAATATATATATTTTAATATTTTTTGAAGTACTATCTATCACATATTTAATAATTTTTATTCAAAAATTTAAATTTTTTTAATAAATAATGAATTAGATATGAATTTTTAAGCTTAATGTTGTTAAAAATTCATATTTAATTTATTGTTTGTTTAAATTTTTTTAAACTTTTATAGAGAAATTTCTTATAATGTTTAAATATTATTGTAAAAAATTATTCAAAAATTTAAAAGATATACGATAGTTAGTATAAAATTAGAGACCAAAAATAAAAAATCGAGAGACTAAAATATAATTTGATTTTTTTTCAAATGATTTGTCCAATAAAATTTATTATCACTTGAATTCAAATTTTTAATTTGATAAATAATAATAGTGTTTATATTGGTTAAAAGAATCGTTAGTTAGTGTTTATAGTAAATAACTTATAATGGAGTTATGTCATTTTTTAGTCACAAATTTATTATTAAAATTTGATATTTATACTGATAAAATATATAGTTAGTTATATTTAGTAAATGAATAATGAATATTAAAAAGTGTTACAATTCATTAATTATTTACTGAGTAAAATTTATTACTATTTTAAATTCTATGGACAGCAATTTGATGTTCTGTGTCAAAATACTAATTCTCTTTATAATCTATTAGTTTCTATATCAAAATGAAACCATTTTGCTAATGTTATTTTTCTCGCGTGTATCCAATATCTTTCACTTAATAACAATTATCATTGAAGTCATCAAATTAGTTTTTATGTTGATCAATTTAATAAATAAAAAAACACAAAAATATTTACAATTTTAATATATATATTAAAAGAGTAAAGTGACACAATCTCGTACACTCAAAAACTAAAATAGATGTTTGCACGTTTTTCACAACTAGTTTATATAATTTTATTATTTTTGAGAAAAGAAGTGGAATGGATGAGTGTGATGGGTGGGGGCTTAGGGGTCACAATCACAGTCAAAGCACCAAAAGGAATGAAAGAAAGTGGGGAAAGGTGGGGTTGGTCATAATAGAGATATATTCGACACAAATACTGCTCACATACACATTCCAATTTGTCTCCTCCGAATATTCAAAAAGCCACTAAATCAAAGGTCATATGTGTAACCCTGTCCTATTCTATCTTTCTTTTTTCTTTTTAAAAGCTAAAAATATGTTAAAGTAAAATATATAGGAAAAATATAGAGACTAAACCAAAACTAAACTTAAGAAAAAGAAAACAAAGGAAAACAAAAACAAATTAAAGAATTTCAGTCTTCGATTATTGTTATAAACAAATGTAAACTCTAATTTTTTTAATTCATTCTTTTTAAACTTTTAGACAACTTCCAAAAATATCAATTATGTCGCTATTCTCATCTTAAAGATCGGCCAAAAAAACTTATATCACGAACACCATGCATCTGACTAGTGAGGTATTATGAATTGATACAAATTAATTTTTAGTTTCACCATTCGTCACTACATCACTCAAAATGCTAAAAATATGAATGTCATGAATTACATTAACTTATTGCTCCTCTATTGGAATCCTATAATCTTAGTTGGCTAGATATTTAATAGCAACAATAGTTTTTTAGCATCCATATAGATCTTACTAAATAGTTGATTAATGTTTTCAACATCATTTTCTGATATTGTGTCAGCTAACAAAGACATCAGGAATAACATTATTAAGAAACCTAGTAGCGCATGTACCACATTATATTTCAGTGATGTTATTGGCTTTTTGAACATTAAAGTTGATCTTAAATTCAACACTCGTCATTGGCAAATCCAATATTATCATTTTGAATTTTTATAAATGAAGTCCAATAGATGGTTAGTATCACCGTACTCATTTGCTTACATAATAAAGTTAGGGTTGTCACTTGTTTGATGTGTATCGACAAGTTATTCTTTATCAATCTCACAAGTTTGTTCGAGCATATATTTTATACAAGCAATAGACACCTCTTGAAGGATTGAATGTTATGCATGATTGGTTCTTTAAAAGCAACCATGCATCGACAAAAAGGACAAAAATGATGAACCTTTTTCAATTCTAAATCAACAAAAAAAACAAACTATTGTCTTTCTATCAGACATTAATTATATAATTATTGAGATAAATCAATCTCTACAAAAATATGAGCAAAATATCTAAAAAAACGCTTACTTGTAGATTCATCCAAGGAGATAGTAACTCCAACTTCTCTAGCAATAGAAAATATAATTTTTGAAACACGATGTTGTTGTACGAGTCCTAATATTCTAAACCAACTCCAACTTCTCTAGCAATAAAAAATATAATTTTTGAAACACGATGTTATTGTACGAGTCCTAATATTATAAACCCCTATTGAGTATGAGTTTTTTGTTTCTTGTTATGATTAAAATTTGGGGTCCATTGAGATATATTTAAAATACATGGCTTAAAACACCAAGATCTTTGAAATCAAACACTTCTAAGATATTCTTTTAAAAGACAAAAATTCATAATATCCTTTCCCAAAAGATATCAAATGTCAAAGACAACTCAAATTCTAAATAGAAGACAATTTGACATACAAATCAACAACGTTTTAAGAAATATCATCCTTAAAGTGAACCAAATGCATGTGAAGATGATCCTAGCCACCTATCAACCATGCCTGACACTCATCCCCCGCAACATTCGAAAAGTGCATTATATATATTTGAATCACACAAATCCGATGAGCCATTTGGTTTGGTTAAATCAACTTGACATTTTTAAACAAATGGGCTAAAATATACTTATGGTTCTTTATCTTTTAATCAAAATTCATTTTGGTCCTATATTTTTGTAACATTATACAAATTCATCCTTACATTAAATGAAAATTGAGTTGGCCGTTCACAATATTACGTGGCGTCTGTGACATATTAAAAAAGTATTGATTTGCCCATCTTCTTCCCCACAACATTCATTAATTTATTGTAGAAAAAAAAATCCACGATCAATATTTTATTCGTTGGAATATAATTTGACAACAACCTATTTCTCTATTGTAAAATTCTATCTACTGTTATGGTTAGTTTTTTCTTCTAACAAAATTATTATTATTATGAGCTATTTATCTTGGTTTCTTTGTTTTTTGGATACAAAATAGAAATAAAAAAGCCTTAGTTTATTTTTCAACATTTTATTATTTTTAAACTCACTAGATAAAAAAAAATTATTGATAGTGTATCAATTAAAATATTAGAATTAGGTAACTAAGAGTATGACCAAATCGTCTATGAAATTTTTGCTTTCTCAGATGAACTAAAAAAATAGTGCCTCATAATCATTGAAACCGTTTCTTTTGGTCATTATTTGTTGCAAAACTATTAATAATCTATTTATAATATGTTAAAATAATTTTTGATAGAAGTTATAGAAAAACTATCTAATATATTTTGTGACATAATTTATCACAGCTAATATTTTAATAATTTTTATTTAGAATAGTAATAAGAATAGTTAATATTTTTATATAAATTATGCATGTATTAGAAAAATGATTAAATAACTTCAAATATTTCAATATCATAAATTTTAATTTAATTGTTAAAATATCTCTCATGACATTTAATTTTTTAAATTGGAATTTCACTATGTAGATAAAAAGAATTGCCATGTTTTAGAGAAGTTTTAAGATATTTGAAACATAATTTTAGTTATCAAAGTTTTCAATTTAGAGGAGAAAGGGTGTGGCCCGATAAATTGAAACTCAAGTAAGTAAAACATATGAAAGATTGTTCAAATCAAATATCAATTTTGGATACTCTTGACCGAGAGTTTTGTTTTGAATGTTTTATATTACTTTGAATATTTATATTAATTTATTCTTCATACATATGTTAAAGAATATGTTTTTAATAGTCAGTTTAATGAACTTCAGCTTTTTGTATCCGAAAGAGATAAAGAAGACGACGCAAAATGCTTGGGGCCATGATTATCATACTAGGATATGGTGCAAAGTATTTAAACATTTTACCGAAGTTTATTGCAACGCATCTCATCAAGGACTAGGATATGTTCTTATGCATCACAAGAAAATGGT
The DNA here is from genome assembly GCA_037974735.1 of Cicer chorassanicum. Classification (NCBI taxonomy): domain Eukaryota; kingdom Viridiplantae; phylum Streptophyta; class Magnoliopsida; order Fabales; family Fabaceae; genus Cicer; species Cicer chorassanicum. The sequence goes on from JBBPBP010009778.1 coordinate 43,669,849, forward strand.
GATTTATGCTTCACGTTAGTTGAAAACTCGTGAAAAAAACTATCCCACCCATGATTTGGAGGTTGTTGCATTAGCTTTTGCTTTCAAGATTTTGAGGCACTACTTGTATGAATGTACTTTCACCATGTCAAGTGATCACAAAAGCATGGACTATTTGTTTGAATAGAAAAAATTGAACATGACGCAGAGAAGATGGATAGAGATACTCGAGGATTTTGATTTCACAGTACAATAATGTCCATGAAAGGCGAATGTAGTGGAGGATGCATTGAGTTATCATCTAGCGTCTTCAACGCTAACGAGTAGTCAACAAGAGTTGTGGGAGATGTTCGAGACTTACTTCTAGTTGTAGAGTTTGTACCAGGAGCTTTGAAGTAGGGAATGATTAAGATCTCAAATGGATTGTTACATGACATTGCTAATTGTCAAGACAATGAGCTAATTCAAAAGAAAAGGAATATGATAGTTCAACGAAAGACGAATGAATTCAAAGTTGGACCATAATACATCCTATGATGTAATACCATGGTGTGTGTACCAAACATAGTGGATTTGAGAAAAGTGATTTTGGACGAAACTCATAAGAGTAAGTTAATTATTAATTTGGGAGCAACTAAGATGTATTAAGATTTGAGGCAAGACTTTTGGTAGCTTAGTATGAAGAGACATGTGGCAGAGTATGTCGCATCGTGTTTAACTTTTTAGAAAGCATAGGTGGAACATCAACAACCTGCATGAATTTTGCAATCATTGGATATATTTAAGTGGAAGTGGAAGAAATTTCTATGGATTTTATAATTGGTTTGCCCAAGACGTAGAGGAAGAATGACTCGATTTAGGTGATCAAGGACCGTTTGACCAAGTTTGCTCATTTCTATCGATTAAGACCACTTACAACGTGCCCAAGTTGACTTAGATTTATATTGTAGAGATTGCTTAGAGTGCCTTCAAGTATCGTTTCATATCGAGATCCAAAGTTTATGCCGCACTGTTGGGGAACTTTGTTTGTAGCTTTGGGAACGTAGTTGAGAATGAGTTCGACATTATTAATGGCACGAGTTTTGGATGATAGAAGAAGTTGAGATGATGTATTGCCATTGATAGAATTCACCTACAACAACATATTTCATCGGAGCATTGGAGTGGCTCCGTATGAAGCCCTATACGAACGTAAATGCTAGACATTGTTGTGTGGGTATTAAGATGGAGATAACTTGATTGTAGGACCTGAAATGGTGCAACAAACTACAAGAAAAGTTCAATAGATTCGAAAAAAGATATAGGTTGTTCAAGATTTTCATAAGAATTATGCAGGCAAACGTTGTAGACCGTTTAAATTTAAAAAGGCTGATCACATGTTTCTTTATGTCACACATACCATAGGCGTGGGAAGAGCTATAAATTCAAGAAGGTTAACTCCAAAATTTATTGGATATTATCATATCATGGCTCGAGTGGGACCATTGACTTATCAGATTGCAGTGCCATCGATGTTGTCAAATATCTGTGATGTCTCTCATGTGTCATAGTTAAGGAACTATATTTTGAATTTGTCACATGTGATCAAGCTTGACAAAATCATGTTGAAGGATAATTTGTCTTTTGAAGTGCCACCTACGAAGATTGAGGACATAAAGATTAAGTGACTGAAGAACAAGGAGATTCTGTTGGTCAAAGTAATTTGGAACCAAGCCACTAGGGATACAACTTGGGAATTCGAAAGTAAGATGATAGAGCAGTATCCAGAGTTGTTTAACACATTTAAGTTTCGAGAACAAAATTTCTCTTTGTAGGTTAGTAACGTAATACCCACAATTCTACTGTAGCTAAGGTTAATAGTTTATTGTTATATTACAATATGTTTACTGTTTTTAGTCGTCTATTGTTTAGAAAGGATGAAAAGAAATAGAGTTGGAAACTTGATTTTGTAAGAAAAAAAGTTATTGTGTATACATTCTCTTTATCATAATCCTAAACAAGGTTATAGAATGGTGTTTGAATGACTGAAAAATGAATATTTTTGAGAAAAAAATGAAGGAGGCCGAAGCATAGATACGGGTACGGTGCCAGTTACAGAGTACTGGTACGAGTACGAGATACAATATTTTCAAAAAAAATTAAGGTACGAGTACGAGATACAATATTTTCAAAAAAATTAAGGTACGAGTACGTTAATAAAAATATGATTTTATTAATATAATTTTAATTAAAAGAGTTAAAAAAAATTCAATTCATAATACAAAATCACAACAAAAATTTTCAAAATCATAAGTTGCGTTGATTACACCAACAAATAAACTCAAATAATATTATATTAATATATAAAAAAAAATATCAATTTGACTCACAATAAAATAATACAGAAAAACACGGTTATCGATATCGAATAAGTATCTGATACACATACTTCATCATTTTAGAAGTATCCCCGCTTCTTAGGGATAAAACCTTTGTGAATGTGTGAGTGTGTATGTTTGATGGTTTTGAAAGATTTCTTGTGATGCAAGTAACCTATTTAAATTGCTTGTCAAATTAAAAAAAAATGGGGACCAAAATAATTTTGCATATTATTAACTCTTGAGAAATTTTGTTTAGACTCCTTGGAGTTTTAGAAAAGATCAAACCTGTTGGCGTCTCTTAGAGGTGGGAAAAATTGTTTGTGATGTATTTGATTTTGGTTGGTTGTATTTTTTTTTTAATTCGGAAAATGTTGTAAAAGTAGAAGAAACTATGGTGAATTTTTCATAGAAAATATTTTGATTGAACTTTGAAGTTTAAAGTAGATGTGATTAATGAATTTTGAAGTATTAAACTCACTATGTTTAATGTGTGTTTAAAATCTTTTGGAATCCAAGAAAATGTTTTCTTGAAGTGTTGAGCTAATTTGAAAAAGAAATGGAGAAAATTGAGTTTCTTAAAAGTTTTGATCTAGGATTTCTTGTGTTGGATTTATGAAATTTGTGTGGAATTAGAGTGTGGTGGCTGAACCTCGGGCTCTATTGGGGATTATTTAGAATTTAAGTCGAATGATTGATTTAATATATAAGGAAATTATATGTTTTAGTTGGAATTGTTGAATTGAAAACCTCGCTAAGTAAAACCGCTTTCTAACCTCAATATGTAGTATAATTTTGTGAAGTATGTATTGGTACATGTTTGTTTATGTGTACAAAATGGTGAATGAACTTTACATGGCTTGATGGATGTACTTGACTAAATGCTTGATGATTCAATTTTGATGTATTGCTAGATGACATGTGTGTTTACTTGCAAAGATGTACATGATAGAAATTATTTATCTTACACATTGTAAGACCAAATTTTCATGTAGTTAGGGTTTAGCTCTCTTGTTGTGATTAGAATATGTGGCGATGAGATTTTATGAAATTAAAGGATTAAAAATTTCGTCGTGTAATCACTTATTTGTAAGTCAACGAAATATTATTATCGACGAATAATTTTATGAAAAATAATTTTTGTAAAATTTATCTTTAAAATTAATCTACGTCGAGATATTGTTACTGAGAGAAAAAGCAAGTAATTGGACAAAAAATAAATAGTAAAATATATTGATATTTCCTAATTTAGTATTATTTTATTGTTGTTGAAGTAAATTTATAGCCATTTCAAGGAGTGATTAAGGTTGAGACGTGTTGGTTTGAGGGTGTGACATCAAGGCTTTAAATATTTGGTGGTAAATGCCAACATATGCTCTATTAATCCATTTTAATGTATGAAATTTAGTAATTTTGTCTTATAATTTGTGTATTCAACTTCTTTAAAGTTTAAAAAATATTTTTTACAAAAAATTAAAAATAAAAATCTACTTTTAAAATATTTAACAAGTGTCTTAAAAACACATTTTAGCAACATCCGTATATGATTAGTAACGAAACACATAGTTCTGGAATAGTATTTAAAAATATATATTAAATATGTGCTTTAAATTATTCTCTTATTTAATATATCTAATCAATAAAAACTCTAAAGAAAAAAGTTACTTTAATAAAAAAAATTGTTAAATACTTTATTTAATAATTGATACACTATATTTAGAGAATATATAATAGAAATAGTTATACTTATCAATTTTCATATATCATCTTGTATATTTAGTATTGTTGAAAATTTTGGTCAACAATATTAAAAAAGTATAATATTTATATAATAGCAATAAATAAACATATCATTCGTCTTAGGGCATGTAATATATTATATTTGCTAAATATATTTTTTGATAATTTTGGTCAAAAGAAGTTTTAATTTAAATTTATATATATATATATATAT
>JBBPBP010009778.1:43674477-43685104 GCA_037974735.1 Cicer chorassanicum
ATGATCTCGTTATACTGTTTTTTTTTTTTAAAACATCCGATTCAGTAATCTTCCTGATGTATCAAATTAATATGGTGAAAATGAAAATTAACTTGTATTATATTTTTCACGATAATTTTATTTGGTTATTTAGACATTATAAATTATTTTTCAAGAACATTGTCGATTTAGTAACCTTTCTATTGTATATCAAATTAATATTAAGGGAAATAATTTTTGCTTGTAATATGTATTTTATTCGGTAAAAAATTTAGGAATATTTATATTTCTTTTTTGTCAACTGAATATAACTAAAATTTTGTAGAGTAAGCTTAGCTTGGGTTTGGGCCGTTTGGTTCCAAATTACTATGTCAATTAAAGTCACAAAAAATTGAATTTTGTACCTCTTTAATTAGATTTGTACTTCTAGATTTACAATTTTATTACATGAATTTCTCAAAATATCTTCATGTCAATATTAAAAGTATAACAAAAATTCAGACAATTCACACATTTCCATCATTCCAAAATTTCCGAAAAATGATTTTTTTTTCTTTGAAAATCTTCAACAGAAAAAATTTATTTTTTCGTATTCTCCAATGGTTATTTTGTGAACCCGAAAATTCGAAAATGAATTTATTGATAGTTATTTGCTACCCATAAAATTCATTTTCTAAAGTTTTCACTACACAAAACAACTATAAAAAATTCGAAAAATGAATTTTCTAATTAAAAAAACTACCAAAAAATTCAAACATTTGAGCTAATATCATTGTTGAGTTAAGTTAGTAGTTTCATCAGGTTCAACGAGACAATCCATGATTTCATCAATGCTTATGGGGTGATTCAAACTTTCTAAAATATGATGGGTAGATCTAGCCAACATTGAGTATAACTTGATCAGTCCTTTGGTTTCATAACGATGGAAGATAGTGATCATTGTGTGGACATCATCATCGTCTTTAAGATGAAAATTTGTGTACTAAAGACATCCATCAAAATCGATTATCGAACAAAAATATTTCATTTTATCCACCCTCTTAGAGTCACCAAATGTAACGAGATTGTTGAGTTTACTCATTAAATCTTGGAGAGTGATATTATCAAATACCCTAAACTCTCTTGATTGTCGGTCGTTTAAGTAAACAAAAGCTAGATTAGATAAAAAAATTGATATGAAACAAAAGTTAAAATGATTTTTGTTCAAGCAAATATTTAAAGACGTATCAGAGCAATCAAGACCACACATAAGTATCGGTGCAATCAGGACCACACAAAACTGTCAATGTGATCACGACCATACAAAAGTATTGGTGAGAATATCAATCATATGCCAAAGGCATTCAATTCGATGTTTGTTCTAATCAATGAGCCACAATGATATAGACTCATCATTGTGGTGGTCCTTCCAAGCCCATACAAGTGTAGGCAGTGGACATCCTGACTTTAATTTAACCTTAATCCAATTACTTTCATTAACAAAATCAATGTTGATAATACGATCACGTGATAGGTCTCTATGGTGTGCACCCCTCAATGAAAGAAAGTCAAAGAAAAAGTTTTTTCCAATGTGACAAGTTGGAAATTATATGTTGTTGCTATCGCGTAACCTATATCTGAAATGTTCATCCACTTCTCCTTGAGTTGGTTTCTAAAACCAGTTACAAGCAAAGAGTCAATCACTTCTTGCAAGCGTTCTTTGAATAATACAACATATAGATCAAGTTTCGACTTAATCTCTATGTACAATTGTCGACGCACAATGCTTTAGTATTCTTCAACATCACAATTTAAGGCAACAATATCACAATTTTCCACAATTTCCATTTGTCTTAACATTAACTATGTTTTCAATATATGGATGAATTAATGGATGAAATTCATCCATATATTTTCTAACTTCACTCATCATAGGTTGTTTGAAGGTTTGGTCGAAAGCTTGTGTGGATGCTTGTTGAGGGGCTTGTTAGGATGTTTGCTGAGAGGCTTGTTTAGATGCTTGTTGGGAGACTTATTTGGGTTCTTATTGAGAGGCTTGAGCCGTTGCATTATCAAAATAAAATGCATCCACATGCTCAAAAAATGAAGGATTGCGATATACATCAAATCCCTTCACCTTCTTACCTTTCTTCCTATTCGCACCACCATTTGTTTTGATTTTATCTTGCGGTGCACATATTGATGTTGTTTGTGAATATGTTATTGCACGCAACTTGCTCTTCAATGCCCTCATTCCAGCAACATTAACTATTTTTTTTCTTCCAAATTATGTTAATTCTTGATGTAATGTCTAACTCTGAATCATTTTTTAACTTTTCTTCCTCTGGACTGCTATTCATCGTTAATTTATTCCAATGTATATGAATTGTATCCAATTGAATTGGATCACCTTCCACCTTGTACCATGCCAACTCACATGCACAAAGTAATTCTTTAAAGTTACTAAGTATACAACGACATGTGGTTTTGTCATTACGACATAGCTGACTCTTTGGTATTCATCAACAATATAAGCTAGAGCTTTCCTTGATAAAACCCAAGTCAAATTCTCATGGAATTGATTGTTGGGTATATGCTCTTTGCGACATTTACTTGTCTCAAATGATATTTTTATCTTCATAGTTTGTGACATCAACATTTCATTCATACCATCCTATGCCTTACAAAAATTACATTTACTGTGTTCTAAAAACCTCTTCAATGACCAATGGGCAGGCTTAACCCTAATATTTAAACATAAAAATGACAAATGATTTTTCAATAAAAAATATATAAAACATGTATAAATATAACAAAAAATACAAAATTTTAATGACATAGCTATTGGTCGTAGAATTTCCTATATGCAAACACTTGATTGGTACATGCTTCAACAAAGCTTTCCTTGTGAGGAGTCAACCATGTGTTTGTGACATAGTAAAAAAAATATATTATCGACACATGCTTGCTTAAACCTTTGCAAAAGTTGCTCGTACTTCTCTTCATAACAATACACATTTTTTCTCTGTAAATCTAGAATATGTTCCTGCATGTCATTTTTCAATATATATTGTGTGCATTTGGCTCCAACATTTTTGTTGATATGAAGTTGACAAAGTAAATATGTTAAATATGAAAATACAACTTCAATTGCGTTCATCAAAGCAAGTTCTCTGTCAGTCACAATCACTTGAGGAAAATGAGGTATTTGAAACAAACAACTTTTTTAACTTCTCCAATGCCCTAAAAAAGTTTTCTTGAAGCTCATAATGCATGTAAGCAAATGCAACGTTGAATATCAACTCAGTTGAAGTTATACCAACAATTTCAAACAATGATAACTTATATTTGTTGGTTTTGTAGGTGATATCCATAATCAATATAAGATGAACATGTTCAATAAAGTTATGGAATCTGGGTGCGTCAAAAACATGTCCCTTACAACATTGGTTCATGGGTTTTACTCAAACAAGCATACGTCTCAACTTCAAGTAACTTCATCAGATATTGCATTTGAGGTCTTGGCTCTTTTAAATTCTTATGGTATGTGGTTCGTCTCTTATAAATTTGAGAGATATTAATCATGTTCTTATTTCGATCTCTCAAGATGCCAAGATGTGCAACCGTACAACGTGATACTTTGTCAGCTCGTCAACATGTTTCTTATCTTTTTTTTAAGTGTCCCACGAATGCATTATTCTCAAAGATATCCACTATCTCATAGTTGTGAAGTCCACACATTAAACCAATAATTCATCACTGACCATTCTTTAATGGTCTCAATCTAAGTTTAAACAGACAACCACACATTTACTTGAAATCTCTGAGTTACCTTTATTGGCTTATATTTTTCACCCTTATCGCAACCGATAATTAATTTTGATAGCCTTCATCTCTTTTCGAACTTTGTGTCAGAACGAGTAATGATAACAACTACTCGATTTTGTCAGCCTATCTCTCTTGTTCATGATATGACAACTTCTTGTGACTCAAATATTTAGTCAGGTGTGAATGTTTCAATCAAATTTACACGTAATTGCATTTTTTCCATCCCTACTTCATAAAATATATATAACGGATTTTGTAACAATATGAAATTTTCGGTATAACAAACCGAAAAAGTATCAAAAAATTCAAATTTTTAAAAAATCCGGTAGAATAAAATAAACTACTGGAAATTTCAAAACAGAAATTTCCAAAAACTATTAACCCTAAATATTGTAACAATTGGAAAATTGGTATGTATTTGGCACGAAAAATTCAAACTTTTTAAAATTTTGCTTATCGATTTTTTAAAAAATAAAATTTTCAGTAGAAATAATATGTGTATTAGATTTTTGAAAAAAAAAATTACGTATAAAATATAATGGTGAAGTGGGTAAAATTTTGGAACAAATTTTTTATGAGTATTAAATCCAAGTCACAACTCGCTTTACAAGAAAAGCATTTTTTTTAACAAAAGAAAAGTCTTCCTTTTAAAAAAACAAATATGGTATATATTTAAAGAAATTTTTTATAAAGAGTATCAAATCCAATTTTCCATGTCACAGCTCCCTTCACAAGAAAAGCCTTTTTTTTTAGCAAAAGAAAAGTCTTCCTTTAAAAAAAACAAAGATGGTATATATTTAAAGAAAAAAATGAACATGAAAGAAGTATTCCTTTTATAAAAGGCTAATGAGGTGTAGTTTTTTAATTTTATTTAATCATTTAGTTCTTAGGAAAATGAGACCATAATAATTCAAAATTCTAATTCAGAATTCGACCAAAAAATAAGTAAAGTGGCCAAGAACTATTTTAATTAGGAGGTGTAGTATACAACACTTTAAAATATATTATTAAAAAAATGAAAAATCTCGAGTGAATTATACCAAAATCCAAAAAAATAAATGAGAAAAACAAAAAACAATTATTGTATTAAAAATTTTATCATGAAAACTTAAAGTAATAAACTCACGGTGAAGAGAAAGAAAAAATATTAAGCTTGTTCGATATAATTAATATATATATACATATATTATTTTAAAAATAATAATAAATTTTACTGTAATATACTGGTTATAGTATCTTGGATACAAATATATTATTCTCTTTAATTTTAGATTGTGAGCGTTGTTTTCGGCTCGTAACGTGTATGCAGCTGAATCGCTGTGATTATTAGTTGGTGTTCTGCTTTCTAATCTAAAAGTATATTAGTCTTTTAATTTAATCTACTTTCTATTTCTTTGAGGTTTGTTGTGTGTAGAATTTTTTACATAACCAAGAAACAAATACAATAAATTTTGAATATAATTTTTCTAATTTGTAGTTCCGGGCAGAGAGAAAGCAATTTTGGAAAAATTCTCTTAAAAAAGTGAAATTTGAGGAACTAAAATAATTCAGTTTGGAAGTAACGTACTTATCATAGTTATCTCCTACTTGTGTTTCTATTTATTGTGGTTAGGTGATAATAGGCAGCTCAATCATAAAGGATAAGAGTAAGTCAGATCAACTATAAGAATTTATAGTTTAATTTGTGTCGAGTTCAAGTCAATTATTTTTAATTAGACAAAACTAAAACTATTTGAAAAATCTTTTTAACTAAAAAAAATTACAATAATTAGACATACTTAATTAAATATAAAGAACATTTTTATAATATTAAATATTATACTTTGGGTAAAATCATTAATTTACTAATTTTTTTCTGTAACTTAACTTAATGATTACCTGCATTTTTTTAAGCTAAAGAAAGATTTATTAAAAACAAAAAATTGAAGGATATAAATTTAACCTACATTAGTTTTTACATATTTATAAAATAGAATTTCAATACGATTTCATATATAAAGTTAAATTATTTAAAATATCATGTTAGATGTAAAAATATATCTTAATTTCTTTAATCTATTAACTTGTTATTTTATTTATAAAATCTTACACTATTCACCATTTGAGTGGTGTAGGTTTTTGTAAAATTAGTTAACTAGACTTTTAACACAATCCTTAGTATCTTGTTAGGATTTCAAAAGTCCTAACTAGACTTTAAAAATTGACCAATAATCAATAATAGGCTAAACTCATAACTAACATCTTCAAAGCTTCCTTATAATGTCTAGGCCGACGGATCATAAAATTTAAACAGAATATTATATAAAATTAAATTTTCTAACAAATTATGTTAAATTTTAAAATAAAACTTAATTTTATTAATATATTAATTTATTAGTTATTTACGAAAACTTATACACACTCACCAATTAAGTACAATAAGCTTTTGTAAACAATTTAAAAAATAGTAAAGTGAAAATAATGCGACCTTTATATACAACTAAAGAAAAAATAGAAGTCAATTGAGGTCCACGACAAATACTAACAGAAAACTAATTGAGAGGATTTAAAATAGTTTTCATTCTTCTATAGACTAACTATTCTATCTAATACTACATATTACTTTCATGGACTAATTATATGCATGTTCCATAACAAACAAAACTCGAGTTCTTCCTTTAAAAAAGTACTCTAGAAGAAAAAAACTATAATACTCTATCTAAAATTAAATACAAATAAAATTAGTTCATATATTTATTGGAATGAAACATAATAAAAAATTAACAAGTCTTTTTTTTATAAATAAAATGATATAATTATCACTAAAAATTCACTGAGAAATATTGATTTAAATTTGGAATATAATGTTCGTCCAAAAAGAGACATTTTTTTTATTTAATAATCATATTTTTAAACTATCTTTTATTTAATATAACTTTTAATGTTTTTATTGATTGAATTTATTAGTCATTAAAAAAAATATTGACACTAAATTTAATTTTTTATATAGATTGTATAATTTTATATGTAATTTTATATAGATTGTATAATTTTATATGTAATTGAGTCACGAAGAGTCAACAGAGTATGAATTTTAGACATTCAACGCATATGCTCATCATTAATTCTTTGTAAAAAAAAGAACTCATCATCCATTCATCTATTTAATTACAAGATAGCAATTAAATAAAACAATTAAATATTAGTAAATGTACATCAATTTTATTTTTTAATTTATCTTCTGCGGATAATGTTGAAGAATGCCTTGGTGATTTTATGCTTTGTCACAAGAATATATGCACAAAAAGACAAAAACAAGAGTACTCAAATGAGTGTGTCTGCAGGTGCAGCACGTGTCTTACTCATTTTTTATTTTTGGAAAATTATCATGAACCATAAAAGAATAATAATAATTAATAATATCAGAAACTGTTCCCGCATCGTACATCAATTATAGACACTAATTTTGTCGTATGTAATATGCTCCAAAGACTCAGGATCCTCTTCATATTGTGACACATTGGATCTTCTGTATTTGGATAACTACTCTTGTTTGGTTTGTTTTCAGTATTTAAGAGAGTGAATGAGACTTTTTGAAAATAGGGATATTTTATATCAATTATTAGAATATTCAATATTTCAGCAAATCTTTTTATTTTGATACCTTGGTGAAACTATATTAAAATAAATATGCATATGAGTTGTTGTTGCAATATCACCTCCATATGCCTAATTAATAACTTTTAAATTTTCATCAAAAACTTACGAAATCTTAATTGAGACAATGAGATTAAACACTCACACAACTAAGATCTATTGTTTAGTTAATTAGTTTGTTTATAGGAGAGAAAATTTGATAAAGATGAACATTAGGAAATATCTTTATATATTTTTCAATATTTTTTCAATATTTCAACTCTTATGAATAAACTACATTTTACAATCCATTGCATTTTCACAAACATTCGAGAGCCACACCAGCTCTAAATATTTTTTAATCAATAAGTCAGATGATTTTTGAATGGATATTATTGTTTAGAAAAAATCTAGATCTACACCTAGTCAAAACATATTTTATCTATTAAAATCGAAACAGATTTGATAGTTATCTGTGTGTGCAATCTGTATTGACATATCTATTAGATGTAAAAAAATTAAGTATAATACTTTTTTCAAAAGAAAAATATAGAATAAAGATCAAAATCCGTTATTAATTAAGAAAAATATGAAAAATTAATTGATACTAAAAATAAAGAAGTAATAATTTATAATATTATATAAATTTTTACAATGAAGTGAGTAAAAATAATATATAATATTTTTACTTAAAAGATATTTAATTCTCTAATTTAAAACAAAGATAGATAAGGTATGTAAATGTGTAAGAGAGAAATATAATAAAACCGTGATAAAAAAATAGAAAAAATGTGGTAGGAGCAACATCTATTTTTGATTATAAAATTAAAATATTTAAAACTATATTAAACTAAAAATAAATAAATTTCTTATAAATTAAAAAGGGAAAAAAAATTGTGGGGCAAGACCCCATTACCATGTGAATGGATCCACCTCTCAGTTCAACCCATTATGTAATGTACTACAATTTAAAGACACTATTTGTTGGGAGCAAATGTAAGAGTGTAAGTTAGAAAAAAAATGTTATAAAACATAGTACATATTTAGTTGTTCACACTATTCCTCAAACTTTTACTGTGTTTTATATGACATATATACATAAAAATATCAATAATGAATAAATTATTTTATAGATGAGATAACATAATTACCATAAAAAATTTACATACAATTACGAGGTTCTGGTTTCTAATTCAAAAGATGATGTTCAATATAATAATTTTGACAGTTTATCAGTTGCGCTATACGACTTAAGGACAAATCCCTTTTATTTTTTAGGTAGTCCAAAAATATACATTTAGTTCTTTAACTTTAACTCAATTTTCATTTAGATCCTTTAAATTATTTTTTTTTCTCAATTCAGTCTTTTAAGTTACATTCATTTACACCATTAGTCGTTAAGAATTATTAAATTACGCATGCAGTCTTCTCAGTTTGAAATTTTCTCGAATTACTATCATGAAATGTTGAGATTTAATCGAAATATCGCAATAAGTTAATTGTCCAAGCTATTTTCCATGTGAAGAAGTTAAAGACACTGCTTATTTGGATAGACATTTATTATTTTGTTTTTAAGACTATACGTATGTTTAAATTGTTGTTGAAAAAATCAAGAAATATATATCATTTATAAAATTTTATGAATGTTTTATCAAGGATTAGTATGAGTAACATATTGTTGCAGCATTTGATAGAGTTTCAAATTATCAAAAGTTTTCAATTGAATTGATTATTGTTGAAATTGAGGTAAATGACTAATAATTTAAACAAAATGTAATTTAAAGGATCAAATAAAGATAAAATAAAATGAAAATTGAATTAAACTTAAAACGGCGTGGTTGCCCTGTTGGATGAGTCCATGTTGATGTTAAGTTAAGGTTTAGGCCAAACACAATAAGTGAGGGGTTTGTATAGCTGCCAACAACAACCAATTTTAGATTTAATGAGTCCAATCCATATTATTGTTCAATTTTCGTTTGATGTGGTCCTCTGTTTGCTCCTGTTCATCTCTTCAAAAATGACGATGGGATCTTAGGGGAATATTTACATAGCCATAGCAATATGGGGTTTTGTTATAATCTTAAAATTTGACTTCTAACAAAAAGAAGTATTAAAAATTAAAAAACACTAAAATTATGCAGAAAAATGTAACTTTTAAAAATCAATCTCAAAACCGCGTGCATGAAATTATTGCATTGTACCACTGAACTATTGTAAGAGATCTAATAATTTATAAACGTTAATATATAACTATTGTTAAGTTTGATAGACTTTCTGTGTTTTAGTAGTTGTTAATCCTATGGTATAGATATAATTTTGCCTATATACCACACACTAGGCGTGCATGATGATGCATTATACCGTACCATCGGTTTCAAAATCTCATATGTCAAAACAAATAAACTTGAACCATGAATTGATATGAGTGTAAAATAATTTTATTCTGAATGTACATCATTTAAATATTTTTTAGTACAATGTAAAATAATTTTGTAGATATATTTTATTAATTAAATTTCACTAAATAGATATTTATTTGTATATTTTCATTCATTTAAATTGATAGAATATATTTATTCAAAACAACAAAAATACAAATTTGTTAAAAGTGAAAAGTATAAATATGCGAGCAAGCTCACAATAACAAAATCAATAGCATAAAACAATAATATTTCCACAAATTTGGAAATTTTAAAGTAAATAATCAGAAGACTCATATCTCAATATGAGTAACGTTGATGACATTAAAGTCATTGATTAAATATTTTTGTAGTAGATCAAAATTAACATCTCAATTTGAACAAAATAACTCTGCACTTAGACAACAAAATAAAAATTAAAAAATCACAAGAAAAAATATATATCTATGTAAAAATCACTTGTTTAAATATAAAAAAATAAAGAAAAAATGTTAGAGAATTATGTTTACATATCAAAATATGGTATAAAACCACTCATCTTTGATGAATAAGAAATAGAGGTAGAGATAAAAATAGGTGTTGCAACGGAGATAAGAGATAATATTATGATCTATTATTATAAATGTTGTGATGGTGCAATTGAACATCTTTCTAAATCTATAACTTTAACTCCATACATTTTTTTTGTGGTTGAAAATTTAGATTAAAGGAGACACGCTAATTCATTTCATGTAATATAACAATCACAAATTTTTATTTTGATTAAATAATTTCTATCTTTAAATTTTTCTAAGTATTCATAATCC
>JBBPBP010009778.1:43744826-43766347 GCA_037974735.1 Cicer chorassanicum
AATAATTAAATTTACGAGTCGTGTGAAATAATATACATATTTGTGAAGGAATGCAAATATTTATAAAAATATGCAAATAAATTATATAATAATTTGACGGAAGTTAATAACTATTTATATTATAGATTTTATCTCTTCCATAAAGTTTATTTACTAATTATCATGGAGAGCAAATCTTGTGAAAAAATGAATGATAAATAGATAGATCAAGTACAGGAAGATTATGGCTTAAGTGCATTTATTATTCATCATCATCATATTTAGATGATATGTTTTTTTTTAATGTCTTTAATATGTGAGTTCAAGATCATGTAATTATGATAGTTTTATTGAATATAAATCTTTATGTGAAAACTTAAACTTACAATAGTAACTTTTTTTAATATAGAGAGGAAGAGACAACAATATCCCTCACATAAAACATAATCAGTTTATCGAACACCAATTTAAAAATCAAAGAATAGTTGTATAATAAAGCCGAAGAGGACCGCGGAAGGTTAGCCTCTAAAACCTATTTGTAGAATTAGGAAGACTCTAAAAATACTCTAATGAAAATAACTTGTATCACAAGAAAAACCACATTGAAAGCATGGGTTATCAATGACCCAAATAGTATTTATGAATCAAAATAATATTAGACTAATGACATATATTTTTATATTAGAAATTTTCTATGCGAGATAATTTATTTGAAACGTTTCAAAGACTAAAAATGCATATTTATTTCTGCAAAAATTAATATTCAAATTTACTAATTTCTTTCACTAAATTCAACCTCTATAGTATGAACGATATAATGTTGATTGAGAGACATAGGAAAGCATAAAAATTATAAAGTATTTTTTGGTTATTGCTGAGGTGGCATGGCATGTGGTTGGGCCGAAATTGGGGCAGTGTTAGTATGAATCACAAGGGGTGCTATGCAGTAATTAATAATCCATGTACTATTTTACATTACATATAGTAATTGTACTTTGTAATGTAGAGTGGTCCCTCACAATCAAAAGAAAAGGCAAGACCTTGGTTGCTTGGATCTCTAGACTATGTACTGTAATTTCATTATCATTACTCCAATAGCTAGAACCCTATGTTTTTTTACCCAGTCGATCACATGACTTTGTTTTCTATAAACAAATTTATGAGTTTGGTGTTTATATATGACAAGTGTCTTATTTTTACTGTTGTTTTGAGTTTTAGTTTATTTTTTTTAAATAACATGGTTGTTTTGACACTTTATGTTAGGCAATACTGAAGTCTAGCTACTACAGTTCAGTTGTTTTGGTCCTTTAGGGCATGTAGGAAAGGCTGTGGGGGGACTCCAACAAGGACCAATACTCCACTTTTGAAACATTTTTGGAGCCAACATCTAATCATAGAAATAATTTTCTTGTTATCTATATTATTAATATTTTAAATAGCACATAGAATTACAAAATATTAATAAGATTAATTTCTTTGTTGATATTTTATTTTGTTATAATTTCTTTGTTGGTATTTAGAATACTATATAAGGGTATTAAATTGATATGACCGGAATAAATTTAGAATGTATTTGATAATAAAATTATATATTAGAAACAATTTTAATTAATTTTTACAATTTCAGATATTATTTCAAAATATTAATACCGTAAAGACGATGTTAATATACTTCTACAATTTTAAGAAAGTCAACATTTTTCGCAACTACTATGTATTTTCTAGATATTACTTCGAAAGAAATTTGGGGACGAAAAAAATTCTTCCTCTTTTTTGAGACTAATTCACTGATTTGGGCTTTTATAGAACTATTCAGCTCGTAAGCCCAAAGCGGCCCATAACCAAAAGAAACATTGCTAACGAGATCCGCTTGATCATTGTACAGAGAGAAATATACCATCCACCCCCACACCTATACCTGCCACCCCCTCACGACACATAAAAATACAATTATATCCTTTTAACAATTTATAATAAATTTTAAAATTGATAGTTTCGGAAGTTTTAAATTTTTGAAACTTTCGGAAGATTCAAATTTTCGAAATAAGAATTACATTTCGAAAATTTGGAAAGTTTCGAAAGTTTCCAAATCTGGAAAGTTTCGAAAATTTCCAAATCTGGAAAATTTTGAAAGTTTTCAAATCTGAATTATTCCGAAATAAGTATTACGTTTCGAAAATTTGGAAAGTTTCGAAATTTTCCAAATATGGAAAGTTTCGAAATTTTCCAAATATGGAAAGTTTCGAAAATTTACTATTTCGAAAGTTTTGAATTATTTGAAAGTTTCGAAAATTCTAAAATTTTCTCTTTCGGTTTTGAATTATTTGAAAGTTTTGAATTATTCTGAAATTTTCTATTTCGGTTTTGAATTATTCTGATATTTGGAAAATTTCGAAACTTTCCAATTTTTCGAAATGTAATACTTATTTCGAAAAATTTCAGATTTGGAAACTTTCGAAATTTTCCAGATTTGGAAATTTTCGAAACTTTCCAGATTTGGAAACTTTCGTAACTTTCCAAATTTTCGAAATGTAATTCTTATTTCGAAAATTTGAAACTTCCGAAAGTTTCGAAAATTTAAAACTTCCGAAACTATCAATTTAAAACTTATTATAAATTGTTAAAAGGATAAAATTGTATTTTTATGTGTTGTGAGGGGGTGGCAGGTATAGGTGTAGGGGTGGATGGTATATTCCTCTTGTACAGATTTGCTTAATAGATACCATTCTGGGCCATTTTTAGTCCAGGTAGATTTATCATGGTCCATAACTTTATTTGTCTTCTTCATTTTCTTAAACTCTATCTTTTGTATTTTTAAGTGATTTATTGACAAAATTTACATAGATTAAATGTAGAAAAAGATGAATATTTCGAATTTGGTGCACCATTATATTTAATGTCTATGTAATTATTATGTGAACTGTTCTTAGGAGATCAATTTTTTTTTTTTTTAATTGCGGTTAGAGTATTTGAGTAAAAGATAATACTTCTAGGATTTTTAAAGCATGTTTCCGTATGATACAATATTACATCCATCCTTTCATCATTCTTTCTCTTGAAAGACTCAACAAACATCTAAAACTAATCAAAGTTTGCTCACGAAGAGAAAGATTAAAAAAACCTATACATTTTTAAAAAATATAATTAATTGTAAGAAATTAACTTGATATACTCAACAAATAAGGACTAATTATAATATTTTGTCTGTGATTGAATTTATTTTTTATAAACTATATTATAGATACAAAATATTTGCTGCTAATTTCTATTTGGGAATTTGTTAGACATGCGAAGTGGATTTTCTCAATATACAAAAATCAGAGGTCAAACTTTTTATGACTACTTTTTTAAAGAGCTCAAATTCTTACCACTAGATCAACTAATTAAAGTTATGTGTACTATTTACAAAGGAGGTTCCTACATAGATTCACATAAAACCCGAAAATAAAATTTATCGCCTCATAATTACAATTCTATTAGCCTTCTCATGAATTTAAGATGGAATTTCGTGATAATGATTCTTTGAAGGACAACTTAAACCTCACATAAAATGTATTATCCAAATATACATAATTAAAGACAAAATTATTTATCAATTAAAGAAAATATATTAGAAATATTCTCTGATCTATTATAGACACTATAAATTTCACCAAAAGTTTCGTTACTTTAGGAGATCAAGAAACCTAAAAAAAAAAAAGCATAATGATGGAAAATTTTCCTTAGCATGAATTTGACCAAAAGTATACAAACTGCTCAATTACAAAGTTCTATCTCCGTACCATCTCCAATTAACCTCTATCTCCAATTATTATGTTTAATTGGGTAAACTATTATTTTAATTCCTGAAAATATAAGACGATACTATTTTGGTATTTGATTCAACAAAAAATTTAAATTAATTCTTGAATCATCAAAATAGTCATTGAAAAACACAATTTCCTATCAAAATAGTTCATGATAGTTATAACGTTAGAAATTAAACTGGTTGACATTTACATGATTTGAGTATTAGTTTGAGATTTTTGCTGAATCAAAAACTAAAATAACAACGTCATTTACTTTAATAGACTAAAATAGTGATTTACCGATTGGACTAAAATAGTGATTTACCGATTTTGCAATTGCAAATTGATTACAACACTAACATACACATATGAAACTTGATGTAAAAGGTATGTCCGTAAAGTAGTTGGACCATATTAGAAGCTCCCATCATTCCAATAGAAATATCAAATATCTTAATTTTGTAAAGAAAGAAATTTAAAATTTCCCAAACCACTAAAATTAGGCTAACAAAAGTCATCATTTATTCATATTTAACATGAAGAACGTGATATGTACCATAAAGTATCTTTTTCACCAATACCTTCCACTTCCATTAATGAAATACTTGATTTCTAAGTTGTATTGCTCATATTGCATGTTTTCTCACAAGAGGCATATGCTACTTTAGACACTTTTCAACATAGCTCTAGAGCTTATAAGCTGCATTTGAATTTTATCCATTAAAAATCTCTCACTTTTTTTTTTCCATTCGACCAATCTCTATTATTCTTAGACTAACACTATAATTTCGCTTTTCTATATTATAAAATCCTTTCAACCCTTTTATTAAGAAGGAGTGTTAAGATTTAAGAATCATGTTTCGAGTTTAAATTAATAAATCAACGTAACCACTAATTTCTAATATTTATTTATCTACAAATATATATATAAAGGTTTCTTTGATGTATGTATGTTGAAGATTGTATCCAATTTAATTATATATTTTTTTTTTATATCTCTACAAAAGTTTAGTTGATGGATTAAGAAATTAATACGAGTAACTAACCAAACATCTAATTTCTAATGTTTATATATAAAAAAACAAATATACTTCTTTTTATATATGTATGTAGAAAATTATATCCAATTTTAATATTTGGTTCTCGTATATATACATAAAGTCGTTGTTATAGCTATTTGGACAGATGCAAAATTTCTGAACCCTCACTTGAAGAAAGATAGACTGGACCATGAACGTAATAAGAAAAGTATAATGAAATCAAGAAATTGATGGGTGTTTGTAGTAAAACTGGATTAAATTAACAAGACACATAATTGGTGAATAATGCTAGGTTTTCAAGCTTCTTTTCGTAAACATGGAATAATAAATATTCACTAGCAGAAAAGTAAAATTAGGTAAATAAAATTAGAGAAAAAAATCCGACACTAATTTACTATCACTAAGTTTATTTTCAATTAAATATTTAAAGACATACACTAAATTTTTGTGCTAATTTATAACTTTTTTTTAGCCTAGTTGTGATTTAATTAACCGTTCATAGATCAATTCCACAAACTATTAATATTCATATCATAGATCAATTCCACAAAAATTATAATAAAATTAAGGAGGAAAACGCGTAGCTAAATCATCTTGAATATATGAGGCCAGAAATAATGATTGTATATTTTTTTTTATAACAAAAAAATACATTAAAATAACAAAATCTTGAACATAATCAATAATGTATACATTTCAACTATATAATATAATTAACAATTAGTATATAACAATCTAAATTGAATTATATTCTACTAGTAAACAATTGGATTGGCTTCTCTTTTTCTTTCCATTCTATGAACCTACATGGTGAAAACCTAACCTTGTATTCCGTAATTGTTTCAAGTTTAGGTGACCAAACTTGATCCTTAGACCTCACAAGTTGTTCATAATGTTTTTTCAATTCAGGAGTACTACAAAGAAAACCGTTGCTAAAAGTATTTCCATTATTCATCTCCAATTTGTCACCATAGATAAGGCCAGTTATAAATTCCGGCATAACCTTAATCAAAACTCTTCCATTAGAACCTTTCAAATATTGAAAAGGGCACTTCCCAAATTTGATAGGTGATTTATTAGTGCAAGATCCAAAGGCTGAGATTGAAGATACCGAGAGGGTGTCAATAGCAAAACGGTCAATAGGTAGAACAAAGTATGTTTGACCAAGCATGAGTTCATCATTTATTGATAAAACTGGAATTGGATGTCCTATGAAAAATGAATCTGCATGGCAAACCATCATTTCAGGGAATTCAAACATTATTTCACCAGCTATGTGTTTTCCTTTCAATGATCTTGATGTTCCTTCCCAAAATATGAGTTTCACCAATGATGATGATGATTTTTTGTTGTGATTAAAGCATAGAGTGATTGATGATGCATTTCCCATTTCTAAAAAGAGATATATATATATATGATAGACTTTTTTTAGAATGGAATGGAAGGATTATTTGGTTATATATAGGGATGATGGAAATATTATTTTGACTTTATAATTTAGATAATATTTTTGTTTGTAAGTTTCTTAATATTTTATGTGGGGCATATATGATTGATGGGGTCGGTGGTTTGGTCATCAAAGTCGGCTTTGAACATCTCACTCATCATGTGATGTGTGAATCTTTAAACACACATTATCTTCTGTTAATTACTTTTGTAAAAACAACTCACACCAACATAACAACTAAAACATTTGACCGTGGTTTTTTTTATTTTTATTATCAATATGATTATTGATTCATTAAAATATTTAAGGAGAATGATATAGTAGACTACGTTTTCTTTGTATAAATATTTAAAAGTCAATATTTTAAAACGATTAAACAATAACATAATTGATATTTTTATAATTGAAACAATAATTTAATAAAAATAAAATAATAAAAATATTTTTTTTATATTCAATTTATCAAATCTGACATCTTTCGTATCACTATCTGAGTTATAAGAAAAAAAAATTGATATATAAGGTACAATTTCCATTTAAAATTTTCTTATATTGAAGTCTAACGTTACTTACATTTTTCATTTTCAATTGATATAATATATATATAGGAGTAATATTTAGGATTTTACTCTTTCCAGTGGTAAAGATTAGTTCGTGTATGCAGACATTTTTGGTCTATTTCCTAATAGAAATAAATTATGTTTGAATTAAACGTCTCATTTTTGTCATGTGATATAACTGCGTGATAACTGCTTTGAATATTCCATGATTAGGCACAAAAAGTTTATATTAATAAAGACATGTAATACAAAAGTCAACTAAGATTTAAATTTCTCTCTCTCATTTTTTTTCCTAAATAAAATTTAAGGTTAGAGAATAATGTTAGTATAAAGTAGATTCTTTTTTAAAATTTATTAAATATTTATAAAATAATTTATATTTATCTTCCTTCAATTGTATTAGTTATAGTCAAATCTACAATCTACTGGTCTAATACTTATCTTTTAACTACTAAATCAAACTGTTGAAGTTTACAATTTATCTCTTTAAGATGCTCAATATTACTACATTTGTCCCTTTATATAGGGATTTGTGGACTTAATCCCGGGTAGTAAGAAAATTGTTTATATTACATCATTTGATTCTAATTACAAGAGATTTTTTAGAGAACTTTTGGTGTTCCCTCTTTTCTATTTATAGACAAATGAGTCAATAAAAATTAATGTATTTAGTTTAAAATTTGAATGAAATGCATCACCTTTTGTTCTCCCACTTTTGTTAATAAATAGAAATATGGAGAGTACAATTTATAAGAAAACATTACAATTTTTAAAGTGTATTTATAATTATTTTTTTTTATCCAATTTGAAATGTTTGTATTTTTAATATAATTAGTGAATATTTAACATCTTACAAATTTTTATAAGAGAATATATAGAAAAATAGTTGAAAATTTAAAACAACTACATTGATATTGATGTTAATATATTGTTTTTTCTCTTATAAATGGGACTAAAGATAATATTAAATTTATTGATAATTTGTGTTGTTTTGTATGTTTTCGGGAGATAATTACTTTATATTTTATTATAGTATTTATTGTAAATCATAAAAAGATATAACAAGAAAAAAAAAATTATATTGTTCTAAATTTAAAAGGAGTCTCCTAAAAAGCATTAAAAAAAATTACTGGGATATTATGTACAAAGAGACGAAAATAAGATTAAATTTGGTGCATAGACTATACAGTGGACGGTTCTGTACCGTGCACCCCCACCCTCCATTCCAATGGAAAAAACTATATTGCCTTTTTTTACTATGTATAAAACAATCAAAAAAATTTACCACTCCATTACACCCCTTTCGAAAATTACAAAATATACCTCAACATTCAAAAATTTTAAACCTTCGAAATAATAAAAAGTAAGTTTTGTTGACATTTTAGAAACTTTTGTTAAACATGAAACTTTCGAAACATAAATTTTCAGATGATTTAAATTTTTTTGATAAATATGAAAGCTTCGAAATGAAATATTCCAGGATTTTATGAAAGTTTTGAAACTTTGGATAAATTTGAAAGTTTCGAAACTTTCAGATTGTATGAAAGTTTTGAAGGTTTCTGCATTTCGAAAGTTTCATGTTGATGGAAACTTTCGAAAATTTGGAAAATTCTATTTCGAAAGTTACAAAGGTTCGAAGGGTATCTTACTTTTGAATTTCGAAGATTTGAAATGTTCGAAGGTTTTCAGTTTGGTGATTCGGACAAATGAAAGTTTCGAAGGAAATTGGTGAAAAAAGAAAGGTAAATTTTTTGAGAGTTTTTATAGATAACACAAGGGGCAATATGATCTTTTCCATTGGAATGGGGGGTGGGAAGTACAAGTGGGGAGGGAGGGGGTGCACGGTACAAAACTCTACAATAGATGACCTAAAAAGATTTTGAATAGTAATAGTATTTTCAACAACGGATTAATTTAGGATAAGCTTTACCGACAAATTAGATCATTTTGATTTTAATCCAATAGAATAGCCAATCGAATAAGTATTTAATTATATAATTGTTTATCCAAATCAACACCTATTTATAATTTGGTATAAGCTCAAGCAAATGTAGTTTTCTTTTAAAACTATTTTTTTTTATAGTAACTTATATCAATGAAGGATCAATATTGTCTTTCATTTTATATCTTTTACTATTTTTAGTATCTATTTTTCAATTCTTTTAATATTTTATATTATTAATGAATGACTCAATTGGTAGTGAAAATGAATGAATGGTGTATTTATTCGATTTCCACAACAAAATTAACAACACCAATAACGAATCGAGCTGTTTCTTGTAGTTGCAAAGTGTCCACTTATTTGTCATTATGATATTTCTGTACTCTATTTTTATTTATAAAAAAAATGAATGCTATTTTTGTAAAGGAATCCATATATCCTACAACGTATGCTGTTCTAGAAAAAAAAAAGGCATAATTATATGTTGTTTAATAATATTAAAAGAGTATTAATTTATTTTGTCTATTATACCCCTTATTGATTATTACTATCTATTTTTTCAATTCTTTTAACTTATTTTTCTCATACGGTTAAATGAACGTTAATTTTGTAAATTATAAATCATAATTTCTCTTTCTCATATTTATAAAATTAATTACATACCGTAACTAATTAGTTTGTCACGTGTTAAACACAAATTTTGGATGGAGATAATAACTTATATTGTTTTTTCTTCATCTATACAAAATTAATTACATTTTTTAATTCATGTGTCATTACTCTAGTCACATATATTTTGAGACAAAAAAAATTATTTACTTATTGTTTATTCAATTTGTATTGGTCATTATATATATAGTTAATAATAAGGATGATAAAATGGATCGAACCTACCTTACCGAGTCGTTTAACTTGTTATTTTAAATTAGTTGGACTGAAAATTTGAATTCGACTAATTTAATTGATGCACTCAGTTTAATCTACTAAAAAAACAGACTATCACAAGATGAAACAGATTGATTTATTAGATCAAATTAAAAACCTACTATTTTATAATTCTTTTTCTCGACTTTAGTTGTTATATTTTCAATTTATTTTATTAACACAGTCAAACTAAAGACTAAACTGACTAGTTATTAGTGTTTTTGTTTATCCATATTTGTTATTAACTGCTACTATAATTTATAGGGCAAGTAGTAGTCTTGGTTATATTCTACATCATCACATGACTCAAATCCACATTTGATTCTTAAGGTTAAAAATAATTTGGAATTATTTTGTTTATCCAAATTTATATTATACAATCTTAGCAATTTCAAGAAATTAAACATGTACAAACTCCATTGTAACAATATTAGTATTTTTATTTTTTAAGTATGTATTCATTTTATCTTAATGAAAGACTCTTGAAGTGAACTGTTGTGATGAAAATAAGATGAAGTGTTTATGTGTTTGTTAATAAAGATACATTTTTGAAATAATATAAACAATATTTTTGTAATATTTTATTTTAAAAAATATAGACAATTATCCACTTCAAAATTCTTATATTTATTTATTAACATGATAAAATTAGCACCATTTTTTTAAAAAATTAGTATAACTTAATATTTGTTATAATGAGTCACAATACCTATTATACTTTATTTTATAATATACTTGTT
This sequence comes from Cicer chorassanicum, assembly GCA_037974735.1. Classification (NCBI taxonomy): domain Eukaryota; kingdom Viridiplantae; phylum Streptophyta; class Magnoliopsida; order Fabales; family Fabaceae; genus Cicer; species Cicer chorassanicum. The sequence goes on from JBBPBP010009778.1 coordinate 43,755,247, forward strand.
TTCTCCTAAAAAAAAAAAAGAAATGAAAACTCAAATAATTAAAATGTGATGTATTATCATTACTTATATAATTTTTTTATCACTATTCAACGACTGAAGCTAGCTCAGTCATTTCATTTCATTTTCATGTTAATTTATAAAATCAATTAACCACCACATGACTGCAAATTGCACCAACGTCATCCAAAAATATAAACAAATCAACCCAATCAAAGTCATCCACAAAAGCCATGTAACCTTGAGTACTTGTTGACACTCTCTAACCCGTGATGTGAGAGCTTTAATTAAAATCTAGACAAAATACAATTATAATTCTTTAAATTTTAGTCAATACTTATTTAGGTCATTTATATTTATTTTATTTTGATTTTAATATTTTGAGTTATATTATATTTGTGTTGCTAATTATGTATCCGATCAATTTTGATAACAATTAATTTGAAATTCTATCAAATATTATTACAATAGTATGTCACTCGTACTAATCTTTTAGAAAAATTAATAAAATATTATATAGAGTCTACATTTTTTTGACTTTCTCTACAACAATTTACACACGCGTATAACTTTAAAATCAAAGTAATAAATGGTTATCTATATAATCAATGTCTTTAATTTTCTTAACATACAAAGTAGTTTGGATGGTAAACTTATTTCGAATAAAATCTCAATATTTTATAATAATAATTCGAGAAATTTTTTAAACTTAAAGCACTGTATGCGTAATCTATAAAAAATAAATGTATCCTAAAAGTTAATAATGCAAATGAATGTAATTTAGATAATCAAATCAATAAAAAATAAATTTAAATGACTTACGTAAAAATCAAACAAAATCTAAAGAACTAAAGATATGTTTTTACATAAATTAATCTATACATGATTATTTTAATCTATCAACCCAACTAATTCATTAAATAATTATTATTAAAGAATGAATATTTCAAAATTAGTAGGTGTTTGTGTTTTTCGTTTGGCTCTTTCCAACTAGTAAAATTTAATGTTACATATAGACAAAGTCAGTAGAAGTCACCCAAAGCCTCAAGAATAATTAGTTAAAAGAGATATAAAAACAAAAATTGTCAAAGGTAGAAAATTAGAACCCCAAAACCAAAGTTAATTTGGATCGCGTGTCATAGGCTCATATTAATTGAACTTATCTATACGTTGTCGGTTTAAGACCAAGCTTATGATTTTCACGTGCTATTTTGGTACTCCTTTTTCTTTTTCAAAACATTAAAGAGTAGGTTAATTTGCGTAGAGATTTTGTTTGCCTTCGATGATGAATTTCTTTTCTAGGTATTCTTTGAGTATTACTATAGAAAGAAGGATAGTTTAGAATGAATTATTCATAAGTATTCTATTGGAGATTAAAATTTAAATTTTTTCAAAAAGTTATAAAAATGATTGACGATATTTTTCAAATACAGTAGTCTATGATTCTTTTCGTCTTTATTAATATGAGATATAATTTTTTTTTTTAATTTTATCAAACTAATATCATTTAAGTTAATATTTTAATTATAAAAAATAAATTGTATATTAACGTTTATTTCAAAGAGACAACTTCTTTAGTTGTTTGAGTTTTCAAGATTAAACCGTAATTCATATTAAATTTTTTTAGAAACAATTAATCTCTTTGAAATTCATTAATGTCTTTTAACATTCTCTAAAAATAACTATATTTAATTTTATAGAAAATACCTATATATAAGGTTACTATAAACCAAACAGTTATTTTTCATACTCGAGAGATCAAACTTGTGTCTATGTAATCATAAACACCAAACAGTTGTATGATGTAGTAACACAAAATATAAATAAACAAAAATAGACGCGAGAGATCAACTTTTACATTCAACATGTAAAACTAAGGATTTCTCAGCTGATTAATCAACAAAACAACTAAACACATCACAAATCATCCAAAAAATACAACATTAATTTATATAATAAAGAAAGTGAATTTAAATAATTGATATAATAGTGTATTTTAATCAATTCGTGAAGGGAGTATAAATAAATTGAACGATTCTCCCATTGGATGACCATAATTTAAAACAGTAAAAAGGACAATAAGAATTGCAATCTCACACCTAAAAATATTTCAAGCTCACTTATTTTCTGTCACAAGCTTATAAGGAATTTTGGACACAAACTTTTTATATAGGTACTTTATTAATAATGTATACACCAATCTTCAAAGCATCATCATATAAAAAGTCGAACAATGAAGAATAAATCCGCTATGAATCTCTTTTTGCAACACATTTTCTTATAAAAAACCAACTTCTTGGTATCTCCTATTTCTTTCAACATGTTTCCTTGTAGAATATCCATTCTCATAATTGTGATTTGTTTGATATCGATTTTACATTTAATAAGAAAAATTATAATTGTGATCTTCTACTTTTAAAAGTTCTACTTTTAAAAGGTGAAATTTACTTCTCTATAAATATATTCTTTTATAAATTAATTATATTTAAGAATTGCTACAATTGGGGAAACGTTGAAGGTCAATATGTCTGTGTGGTCTGGTGAGACTTCCAATTATTAATTGTAGAATACATGAAGATCTCCAATAATTGTCTCATCTTTTTTCATTTATTTTTCTTTATTGACAATTTATCTCATCTTTCTTGTAGTTTTGGGCATGTTACAAAAAATAGAACGACAGTTGAGAACTTTATTATTTTATTACACAAGAGGTGACTAGTAAAGACGGGTGATTGTGACCTTTTTATTTATTTATTTAGTTTTGACTTTTTATATAAAATAATAATGAAAATATTTTGAAAAGTAAATATTAACATAAATTTATATATACTTATAATATTTCGAGTTTAAATTCAAAATAAAATATTTTATTTTACAATTTCTGCGTAGTTAATTGATCTATAGATTAAAGATTATTATTTTTTTAATAAATAGTGACGTAGACACACTTCATTTAAGAAACTTTTTTAAGCAAGTAAGGACATTAATAGGATATTCGAGGAAAGTCCAAAACCGTGTTTTAGGACAAAAATTGGCTCCTTGACTTGGTGACAAGTTTATAGTTATTTTTGTTGAGTTGTTACTAGCTTGTTACAACTTACATAATCATGAACAAGTGTGTATGCGTGTGTTTCTAACTCCTACTTAGAGTTTTTCCATTTTAATATTAGAATTATAATAAGACCGCATGATATAAACGAGATTATATATGCAGCCGAATATATTTAGCAAATTTTAATGTACCAAACCAAAAATTGGCAATTTTTATTGGAAAACAAGTACCCGATTGACTTTTTTTTTTTTTAAATGTTTAAATGTTGCCGACGATATAAATCAAATTTTGTAAATCAATAAAACATTTACAAATTAAATTTGTAAGAGTTGCACTAAAACAAAGAAATTGAAGATATACTACAAGGCTTAATGAAACTTTGATATACACATATGTTGGCCAAAAGGTATGAAATCTTGAGAAAGTATGTTCCTATAAATTGTATCTATACATTTTAAATTGATTTGCTTCCATCATATGAAAGCCTCAAGTATGATAAATAGTGAGTCTAATACGATAAAATAACTTTTCTAAAAGTAAAATAATTTAGTTAGCCTTAATTTTAAAGAAAATGCTTGTTATTACTAGAGAAGTTCAGCAAAAACCACACGAAACTTATATGACACTAGGGCTGTGTAATGTGTGAGGCGAGTTAGACTCTCACGTTAGATTCTATTGTATAATATTTGTAATGGTTTAGAATGCCCCAAATTTATATTTATTACGATTTTTAATTTAATTCATTAATAAGAAAGAAATAGAGAAAAATAGTTAAATTGAATGATATTAATAATAAGTACAATTGTTTACTTTAACGGTTGTAAACATTTATATAATCAATTAGATAAAAAATTAATTAGTTAGTGTAATAAACTAATTAACTTAATTAATTAATCAACTAAAATATTTTATTTATTATTATTTTATACTTGATATCTAATTGACTAGATAAGTCTATATAACTCGTGATATAATTGACATTCTCTCAATTATTAATATTATTTAATTTATTTTTCTTCAATTTTTTCTCTTATCAATTACTAAATTAAAATTCATAATAATAATATTGATTTCTTTGCTCTAATACTTTAAAAAGTAAATAAATATTAATTAAATTATGGGAACACTCAAACTAACACACCATGATTCTTTTTTTTTTCTTTTTCTTTTGGTGTTTGTCTAATAATGTTTTGAGCTACTAATATAATTAAAATGTTTTTATCCATTCTTCTCTTTACAGTGCTCTAATTTTAAACGTTTTAAACATTGGCACCTTATTATTGTATATATATAAAATAGAATATTTAAAATGTTGAATTTAATTTTTTTATACATGACGTAGTAGACTAGTCGCTGACTCGCTCTCTATTTATCTGTTCCGTATCGAAATTGTTAATAAAGTACACAAATAATGTAATCATCAGCAACATTAACTAACTATCAACAATTATATGTTAAAGTTTCACATGATTATCTTTGAAATTCTCTAAATATAAACATGTTCGTGTGAACGTAATAAGCTACGGTTTTCCGTTTAATATAGAAGCTAGATCGTAGGAACTTAATTTTTGAATACTCACTTGGATTCACATCATTCATACGTGTAAGATTATACTTTGAATTCTTTTTTTATATTAGTAGCTTAGAGTCGCGAATTAAGTCGTTTTCTTTAAGATATTTTGCGGTACTGACTTTGACTAAAATTGTGAAAGTCAAACGATCAACTATGATGTTCTCAAAGTAAAATAATTTAGATACATTGCATTAGTTTTAGTACTACATTGTAGAAAACCGTTTTAAAATTATATTATCTAAGTATAGTGGTTAAGGCCATTTAGAAATATGGTACTATGACCACTCGAAAATTTGAAGAGACAATTTTTCTATAAAGGACAAAAAGAAAATTTGAGACGAAGAAGAAAACGGAAAGAGAGAAAACTCTGGTATTTTTATGAGTTTTGGTAATCCGCAAGAGTGGTTTTTGACTGGTTCTCTAGAAACTAATCAGTCCATAGAAAAACTGGCCTGCGAAATCAGGAGATGGGGGAAGACTCGATCATGTAAAAACTGATGAGGAGAAGTGGAACCAAATGGAGGACTTGATCAATACACACAACAACAAAATCGGAGAGAAAAAAACGTATGCCTTAAAAACATAAATATTAAACTTTTTCGGATATTAAAAATAATACACCACACAGTCAAGCTTGAGCTCAAGCCCGACCTTGCTGAGCTGATAGCAACAATGTGCACATACATTTGGTGGTCGCCTTGAGTGCATTCTCTCCTTTACAAGATTGAGTATCATTAAGACACACCCTAAAGGTCGTCCTTATAAACACTACTAGTATATAATATCTTTTCTATGTGAAACTTCATTTTGTTATCCAATTCACTCAATACCAACTCTATATTTTAACACTTAGTGTTTAAGTTTGACCAGGTTAAATATATGCAGCAACATATTGAAAAAAAAATATGTATCAACAACTTCTCACCAAAAAAAAATGTAGCATTTATACAATAGATATAAATTGATGTTGAAGTAGCATATAATGAAAAAGTGTATAAAAGTAGGGTTTTGGATCCTCACGTGTTTGAATCAAATATGAGTGTATCATGTATATCATCTCATCATTAAAATTTATTGAACTCCACTTATATATTTTTTAAAATTGTAAAATCTAATAAACTTTAATGGTGAGATAATATTAACATGTATGACTCTATAATGTTTAATTCAAACATATAAGAATTTTTGAATTCGTTTATGTTTAAATCAAACACAAGTGAATCACTATTGAAATTTATCGAGTCCACTTAAAGATTTTTTTATTTATTAATTTTACAAATATAGATTTCTTATTTATTGAACTCCAAATTCATATAAAAGTGAATGTTGAACAACGTATAAATTATATATTATATGCCTTTAGATTTTATGCAAAGATGTGTGGTATCAAACCACCTTATGTAATTGTTGTTAACTATATATGATGATCCGCACGATCGCAACCCATCAAATCCAAATGCAATTTCAATCCTACCTAAGACTTACTTTCATGAATAAAACTTCAATTGCATCATCAATAAAAGGTCTTGTTAACAAATACTCAGTGTTTTGTTAAATAATTTTAAACAAAATAATCTATTTAATAGCAAAGAAATATATGAAGAAACATTACAAGAGATACTTCAATTCAATACAAATAGAATTTGAATGTGAGCAAGAACACAAAATCAAAGGATTGCGAATGAAAAAGAAACAACTAACAACACTTCTACTTCGAAAGCAAGGGCCTAAATAACCTGGCAGAATAAAAACTATAGGATCTACAAACCACCCATTGTATAGAGATAAGGTCTCGACTTACCCCTAGCTAAGGTGAAATTAAATATAACTTAAGTTAGATTTCGTAAAATCTAAATTTAATCTAATAATATAAAAAATATTTTATATAGATTTATTTTTACGCATGAATTTAATCTTTTAAAAACTAATATGACTATCAATTTATCCAAAAGCCTATTTAACATATGTTCACGTCATTGAAGTTATTGTCGCATTATCAAAATTGAAGATCAAATTAAGAGGTGAGTAAAATATCTAATATTTTAAAGATAATGAGATCAAAATTACAACAAAGAAATGGAGTAATAAAAATTGTGGATTAAAAAGTGCTAAATGTATTATGAGAATTAAAAGTGTATTTTTTTTTATCAATTAATTAGAAATTAAAAGACAAATAGAAGAACAATACATTTTTATTACTTAAAGTGCATTTAAGTCTTTAGTTTTCTCCTTGATTAACTTTTACTTCCAACCAGTTGCAACTTGCAATAAAACGTGTACTCCAAAATTCAATATTATGTGTTTTATTCATGTTGCCACGATTAAGAAAATAGATAATACTAGGGTTGAAAAAATCCCAAAGTTTCTTGAAAATGTAAATGAGCTTATAAAAAAAGTACAGAGAGTTAGTAGGTAAGAAAATGTATGAAAATGTATATTGAACTAAATCAACTAAACTTTGAAGATGTATATTGAAGAACTATTAATTGACAATTTGTCTTTGCCCAATTTCCACTCGGATTGTTGATTTGTGATGCCTCCTTCAAGTAGTTCATCTATTTTTGTTCTAATCAATTACATAAGCTCATATAGAATAATTTAGATACACTATGTCTAAAATAAAATATAAATAAAAATAATATTTAAAAAATTGAATATCTTTAAAATTAAATATATCAACTTTTAAAATAATATTTTGTTTATATTTTATCTTAGATTAATACGGTAAGGTATACATCATCACATTTGTTAAGAAAAACTCGTCAATTGAGAAAGTAACAAACAAAATAAAACAAAAAAATAGTTGAGCTAACATCAGTGGATAGCCACAGTCACAGGAAGATCACAAAGGAGCTAGTACAAAGTTTGAACCACTAATGCTGACTAAAAATTCATTCTCAACATTTTAAATCATGATCTTCAAAAATAGAATTTCAAACTGAATTATTTAATTATGACTATTATTATAATAATGAAAATAAATTTATCGAAGCAAATCGGTACGAGTAATTATGACATTCATTAATAATCAACTGATGAATACGAAGTGGTATATAATAAGACATTATTTCGCTTGTTTTCATGAATAACACAATTAAAAAATTTAATTTTAGTCTTTATAAATATTTACTCATTTTTAGTTCCCATAATCGGCAAAAAGGTATGTGTAATTTTAGTCCTCGTCAAGAACTATAAATAATATTTAAGCAATTTTTTATTTTACAAAAATAAATAAAAAATATGTAGATCAAAATTAAAATGCAGCGCCTACTATAAGAAACTTTATTTTATACTAGCATTTGGCCATATATATGGTTTTTTTAAATAAGAAAATCTATTATTCGATCTCATTATGAAAATTTGAATCAATTATAATAAACAAATATATTATATATGATTTGTTTTTATAACATTTATAAGCAATCAAGATCAAGTTGATAGTGTGGATACACAATTTGCAGTTTGAAAGGGATCGAACAAGGATTAGTCAAATAGCAGAGAAAAAAATATTGTATTTATTTTCATACGTCGTTGTAGCTTACTTTTTGATAGATTATTATTATTATTATTATTATTATTATTATTATTATTATTATTATTATTATTATTATTATTATTATTATTATTATTATTACTACTACTACTGTTTAATCTATGTATTTTATCAGCATCATTTCATTTGATTATTGATGAAATTTACAACAATGGTTAAAGTGCTACTTATTTTTGTTGTCTCTTTGAAATATGATATATCTACATAATAGTTGCATATTTAATCATTGACTATCACGAACCCTTTCTCTTTCTTTGACTCGGGAACTTTTTACCACATGAATTAAAGAAAGGGCACTCTCCAACTATTTCATTGATAACTATTGTTGCGACAAAGCTAATATCATGCTTTCTCAATTTTATGTTTCTTTTTTATCTTTCAACTTCTCTATCTCTCTTTATGTGTTTGTTTTAACATTAAAACCTTTAGAATTTTCTTCAGTGGCTGAAATGATAGGATAGCCTTGATTTGGAGACGAGATGTGAAACCTATTAGTTTATTTTGGCTTGGATTATAGAGAATTTCATTTTGGGCATAATTTAATTTTTTTTTGCTGTATTGTGAATCTTATTGTTATTTCAGCAAACTTTGTATGAGAGTAATGAAATTTGACCTTAAAATTATTTTCTTCATAATTTGAAATGTTTAGAATTAAAAACTAATATTAAATGCTTCAAACTATATTTATCAAAAATAAACATATATTTTCATAAAAAACAGATTTTATAATATTCACACACTTCATGTGAATAAAAATCATTCAGAATTACCTACAGATTTGCCTTTGAATTATAGTTATACGTACATGCAAAAATAGTTGCAGGAAAAGTCGAAGGAAAATACTTGAAGATAGGATTCTTCCACCAAAGTTTTGCTGTGGATTTCCATATGAAAATTACATGGAGATTCTAAAATTCTTATGAAATAATTACTCACGAATGTTTTACATGAAGATAAGATTTTACGGGAAACTTTACAGATAACTTGTTTCCTATGAATTTTTAATTCAAATCTACAGATAAAAAAATTGATTTCTAGTAGTGATACATAATTGTTCAGTCAAAAAAGAGAGATTAAATAACTAAGTTAAAGGTAAGATATATAACACTACCACAATTATATTTTATAACCTTAGTTAGTTAGTATATGTAAGAGAAATTTCCAAAATATATTTGAAATTCTCTAATACTTATATTAATTTAGCAAAATTAAATAACTTAATGTATCATTTGATTAAGTGGTTGCAATACTTGAGTTTAATTCAAACCAATGTATCTATTAAGTTATCAAAAGTTACAATCCTTTTCAAAAGTTTTTTTCTTTTACCAATTGGTATAAGTTTCTCTATAAATAGAGATACTCTAGTGGCAGAAAGGAGAACACAATTTTTATGTTACATGAATCAAATTTATATGTAAACAATATTTGTGAGTTATTTCTTCTTTTCTCTAGTGCACAAGAGTAAATGAAGAAACTTTATTCTGTAAACTATCATTGATCAACAGGCTTGATGTGAATGTACAATTCACTTCGGGGATTCCAAAGCATCCTGAAGGGAATTCGTCGGTTAACCCATTTGCATCCAATATATATAGATTGGTGGAGACGAATCGAACCTAAAACTTAGTGTGATATACACGCTTTGGAATTTATTTGTGTAACATTCATCATCATTAGTTTCATCTTTTCTTGTTCAAGATTTACAGCATACCCCCAACAACAAAAGATCCAATAGTATATGACCGATATTGGTCCATTCCCACAATTTTTATTTCTATTCAAGGAAAAATCGTCTTAATAATTTAAAGTTTGGTTATGAAGTAAGTCAAATCTAATAAAAGATTATTTTAGTTAAACTAAAATTTGAGTGTTCTCTAACGGTTCATTCTTGATCAAAATTCATATATTACTTAAGTTATGAGCTACATTTCCACTTAAAAAAAAAACAGCTACATTTCCACAAAATATATATGTCAACCAAGATCCTCAGGCCTATCAACAATGACAATGAAATAGTAGTTGACATTTTATTCTTTGTTTTATTTCATAAAATGGTTGGAAATGCTTAACCATTAATTACATCATCACCGTCGTTATCAATTTCATCATTAATCTCATGACCTATTGCAGCCGCAATTTTCTTTTTTCTTTTTTTTTTTTTTCAATTTTGAAAAAGTAATAAAACTAGTGTCTCTTGGATTGAATGATGAGCTTTTTCGATTGCACGGGCAAATTTGAATTTGTTTGAGCAAGCAAGCAATTTGCATGGACATTAATTTGTGTAACTATAGTAAGTCCTCATTCAGTGTTTTCTTTGGCTAATTAATGCAGTCAAATTAAAAACAAATTAGTGGAGGACTAATATTTAGACAATGCAATGATGATGTCGTTAGAGTGTTTGAACTTATGTCCCCGCGGCAAAATCGTGTAGATTAGGACCATTTTAATTTGGATTAGTCTAAAATTTGACTAGTACTTATATTTTGGGTTCTCAGGAATTGTATTTTAGGTGACTTTAATATCACTACCTCCTTATATAAAAACAAACACCCTTAAGGTAGATTAAGGTTATAATACTTTTTAGGTGAGGTTTAAACTATCTTTGAAAAATTGTCAGTAATTTACTCAATAATTAATGAAAATTAATCATACAAGTAAATTTATAAGGGATACTCAAACTAAATTTTACTCCATTTGTAAATTTGATTATGTGGTAAATTTTTATTATTTATAAGATGAATTATCCACTATTCTTCAAGGTAATGTAGAAAAAACTTTCTTTTCATATCCCTATTTAATGTGATATTTATGTCCCAAGAAAACTTGTTAAAGAACTAAAAACAATTCAACTAGAAATGCATTGAAATTTGTATTTTCAATTTTTTTGAAAGTTTTAAAATTGTTTTTTTTCTATGCAATTGCTTTA